>JASDQU010102909.1:186821-198761 GCA_032191745.1 Picea mariana | reverse complement strand
AGTTCTAGCAAGAAGGGTAACAATGATGGAGGATCATCATAGCCAAGGAAGAAGAAGGACTTGAGTAAAATCAAGTGCTTCTCATGTCATAAGAATGGACATTATGCATCTTAGCATCCAGAGAAGAATAAGGGTAAAGGAAACACACAAACAAAAACATCATTAGAGACACAACTTGATGAGTTTGCAACGAAGTTTGAGAATGATTACTCACTAGTTTCTTGCCTTTCTACCAACATGGTTGCAAGGAGTTCTTGGTTCTTGGACAATAGTGAATATTGTCATATGACATAAGCATAGTAGATATTTAGTAGTCTGACAGAGAGGGATTCAGGGGTTCATGTGAAGCTTGGTGATGATGCCAAGTATGCGAATAGTTACATTCCATCTCAAGTCAGGAGGTTCGTTGGATTCCCATGATGTGCTTTACATATTAGGTTTGAATAATAATTTTCTCTTAATATCAACTATGGAGGATATGGGTTTTGTTGTTACTTTTTGGATAGGTCAGGTACTCATATGTCCAAAGAAAGCTATCTCAGACAGTGTAGTGGTAGTTGGGGTTAGACAGGGAACTTTTTACAAGTTGTAGGGAAATCCTATTTAGGATTTGGTACGTGATAGTGACAACCTATGTGAGTTGTGGCACAGGAGTTTGGGGAACTTACACCATAGGGCATTGTCGATTCTAAGGGGGATTGTTACAAGTATTCTAGAGTTTAGTATTGAGTAGCAAGGAGTGTGCACTTGGAAATAATGTCGAAGATGTTTTTCCAAGAAGCGAGAGTAGGTCCAAGGGGATCTTGGATCTTATCCATTCATATGTAAGTGGTTCGATGTTAGTAGAATCGATACAAGGATTGTCATACTATGTGACATTTATTGATGACTATTGCAGAAAAACTAAGATCTTTTTTATGAAGAACAAGGATGAGGTCTTCATTCGGTTTCAAGAGTTTAAATCTTAGGTGGATAACCAAACAAGAAAGAATATCAAGGTCTTGAGGTTGGATAATGGGGGAGAGTACACCTCTAATGACTTCAAATATTTCTACAAGGAGGATGAGATCAAGAGGGCACTGTGAGTCTCATACAACCCTTAACAAAATGGGGTTACGGAGAGAAAAAACCGATCCAATATTAGTTTTGCTATGGCTATGATACATGACTAGGAATTGCCTATAGTTATTTAGGAAGAGGCATGTAACATGGAGGTATATGTGCAGAACAAGAGTCCTCACATCATATTGGGGTACAAGACTCTAGAAGAGGAATTCTCAGGGGTGAATCTAGAGATAGGTCATTTGAGGATCTTTGGTTGTCCAATATACATCCATGTGCATGTGGAGAAGAGGATGAAGCTGGAGCCTTTAGGATAGAAGGGTATAGTTGTGGGGTACAGTGAGACCTCAAATGATTATAGGATCTTCTTACCAGCATAAAGGAAGACATTTGTGATTAAATATGTTAATTTCAAGGATAACTTGGCATCTAGGAGATCTTAGGAGTCATCAACAATGATATAGGACAAGGAGCAGAAGGCTTCGAAGGATGAGAAAAAATCAACAGTTCAGACTTTAGGTGGGGAGGAGGAGTTATCCCCTTCCATTCCTGTTAGGAGACCTAGGTGGCTATTACAAACATTGAAGGATGTTGATGAGGCTCTTAGGAGTATAGTCAGAGAGCGCATGCCTCCGAGGAAGTTTTCGAACTATATGGAACTTATGAGTAGCGTAATTGATGCTGAGCCTTATAGTTTTGAGGAAGCAATAGATTAACAAGTATGGAAGGATGCCACGATATAGGAGTACACCTCTATTATGAGGAATGATGTTTTGGACATAGTGTTGAGACTAAAGGGGAATCCAGTTGTGAGTTATAGGTGGCTCTACAAGATCAAGCATGTTGAAAATGGTAGTATCAAGAAGTTCAAAGCAAGGTTTGTGGTGAGAGGGTTCTCCTAGAAAGAGGGAGTGGACTACGAGGATAAATTTTCTTCACTCACTAGGTATGCTTCTATTCATGTTGTTATTTTTATTACTTCATTTATGAGGTGGAGGATACATTAGATGGATGTGAAAACAACTTTCCTCAATCAGATCATTGAGGAGGAAGTATACATAGAGAAACCTCAGGGATTTGAGGTACATGGGAGGGAGTATCATGTGTGTAGGCTTATGAAAGCCTTGTATATACTCAAACATGTATCTAGGGTGTGGTGTTCCAAGATTGATGGATACTTGTAGAGTATGGGATTTACCAAGAGTGAGGTGGATCCTAAATTGTACTTCATACTTGTTGGGGAGGATCCACTCATATTGGTTCTGTAAGTAGATGAATTTTTTCTCACATGTGCAGAGGAGATTATTGTAGGGTGCAAAGAATATTTAGATAGCGAGTTCAAGATGAAGGACATTGGCTTGATGCATTATTTATTGGTATTAGAGGTATGACAAGAATCGAGTGAGATCTTCCTTGGTCAAGGGAAGTATGCAGTAGATATATTGAGGAGATTTAGGATGAAAGACTATAGACCGATGGATACACCTATGGTTACCAATATGAAGAAGGTGATCACTTTAGATTCAAATTTGGTGGATCCCAGGATATAAAGGTAGTTGATAGGGTCCTTGATGTATTTGGTTAATACTAGGCCAAATATATGTTTTTTTGTGAACACCTTAAGTCAGTTCATGGTGGAGCCGAGGAAGGTAAATTGGATAGTATCAAAGCATGTTCTCAGGTACTTGAGAGGTACAATGGAGTATAAATTGAGGTATCTTGGATGAGATGGAGTGGAGTTGTAGGGATACTCAAACTCATATTGGGAAGGGAATGCAGTAGACAGAAAGAGCACCTCAGGGTGCTACTTCATCTTGGGATCAACATTTATTACTTGGTTCAACATGAAGTAGAATTTTGTAGCACTCAATTCAATAAAGGAAGAGTATATGGCAGTGAGTATGGCTAGTTGTGAAGCCATTTGGATTTGTAAATTTCTTACAGGGTTATTTGATTAGGAGTTGGATCTTGCAGTGATATATTGTGATAATCAAAGTTTTATCAAACTATTGGAGAATATAGTATTCCATGACAAGTCTAAGCATATTGAGATCGAACACTACTTCATTCAAGATAGGATCCAGAAGGGATCACTAAAGCTTCAGTATATTTCCACATATGAGCAGGTTGTAGATATTCTGACTAAACCCTTGGTGAAAGGGAAATTTATCTTATTTAGATAGAAGCTTGGAGTGGTGCAGAATACATTCTTCACTAAGAGGGAGTGTTTATGCCTGGTAGCATCATACACGTATTTTCACACATGTCTATGTGTCTAGACATGTGGAAATCGTCCAAATCCTTCTATCCTTGACTTTACTTTAATTAAAGGAATTATTAAAGTAAAGTTCTTTTAATTAGTAAGTTGAGTTTTATTTAAGGAAATACTTCAATTAGCATTAGTGAATTAAATAATAACCATTGATATCAAGTGAGATGAGAAGTAATCTCAATAATCAATCACTTTGGAGATTAGGGTTAAGGTGTAACTCAATCTTATAAAAGCAAGGCTAGGGTGAAAGAGGAGGATACTTACTTTTGTTAGGTTGATCGAGAGAGATTGATTTGAGATAAGGAGAGTTGGATAAAAAAGGACTGTGATTCAAGGATATATTGGATAGGTGGAAAAGGAATTCCATCTAGAGATCTAGGCCAAAGGAAGAAAGAGAACAATCGTACAACAAAAGGACCAATCCTCGTGGAAAAGTACAGGTATTCTGAAACAATCACATAGTCAACATGAGTTTCAACATTACAGTTGCGCAGATAGATCAAGCAGATAGTTGGAAAACACATATATCAACGTAATATTCATGTTGTTTCCATACATGATTTTTGATGTATGGAAGTAGATCAAGCCAGTCAGGTTTTTGATGTACTTTGTCTCTTTTCTATTTGGGTCATTTTCCTAGTAAGAGAGCCCTTGTAAGCTTTGAAGTTATTTTAATGCTAATCTTATTTGATGGGAAGAATATCTTTTTGTATTTTGTATGAGTTTTTGGTTTCCCATATTGCTTTTGGTAGATTTGTTTGAGTTGAATATTCCAGTAGTGTATGTTTATTTTGTGAGTTTCTAACTTGATTTGCAGTAAGGAAATCACTAGATAACAAGATACCTATGATTGGAGTAAGGATTTCAACTGAATAACCTTCCATAAGGGTGGAGACTTCCAACCCAAAATTAACAAGCATTTATCCCGCCTCCACGACACCGAACTAATTCTCTAACAAGTAATAACCGACAAATCCCAAAACAACCCTAGTTTCTTTCCTAACCAACATCCAATCTGAACAATAGGTAGGTCCTACAAGTATACAATAATGATATGAACACCTAGCATAATTACTTTATGGATCTCCAAGAGATCAATCTAATATCAACAAAGATACTAATAATCCCTCCTCTCTTTACATGTCCCATAGAGGATAAGGACTTCAAGGAGGAGGAACCTCTTCCACAAGAGAAACAACCTATCACAACACTTACACTTACACAACCTTATAGAATGACCTATTAGGTGAATACAAAAACTTACGTATCAAAATTCCTCTCCTCCAGTCTATTAAGGATGTTCCTATCTACAACAATTTCATAAAACATGAATACATTAAAAATATAGGAAGAAAAAGAAAATATTCTCCTATAATCAATGTGATAGGACAACTTGCAAATCTTATGTTAGGAAAAGTGTTTATTCCCAGATACTTAGATCCAGGTGGCCTAGTTATAGATGTCTACATAAACAAAAATATGATTTAGAATACCCTAATAAAGCTAGGGGAATCCATTAATGTTATGACAAAGGACACTATGCTTAGACTAGGCCTTAGGGAACTATTGATATGCACACCTAGTATACTCTAGCTAGCATATATATCAACTACAAATATTGATGGAGTCTTAAATAATGTAATGGTGTTCACTGATTCATGGGAGTACACAATAGATTTTATAGTACTACAAACAAAATCCAAACTGAATGGGTATCCCCTCATCTTAGGAATACCTTGGCTAGCTACAACTGATGCATATATCCATTATAAGGAATGAAACATGACCATAAAAAATAGTCAATCACAAAAGAAACTTGTCCTCTACCCTACTACCAATCCACTCATTGACATTGAAATAACTATCTAGGTAGGACAAAAAGAAGGAGAGGAAACATTTCAAACAATAGTACACCCTCTCCTTACAATTGAAACAATAATGGCCATAAAAATACATATAATACACTTTCATTTCAATATACATGCAAAATTTGTATCTAAGCTTAGTAAAAAATGCAAAATATACTGGCCAATGGGAAGAGGGATAGTCTAAACTTATTTCTGATTTGAAATAAATTTCTTGGCTAGATTTATTCATTGTTGAGATTGACCAAATTGAAATCAAAATAGTAGAGGTTTTCCGATCCAAAGCTCTGAAAATCGTTACTAATTTGACTGTTTCCCATAAAAAACAACTACTAAATGTTCTTAGAAACCAAAAAACAACCTTTGCATGATATTACAAAGACATGAATATCATTAATCTATAAATTTGTACACACCACATCTACATAAAGGATGAATTTTCACTCATTAGGAAACCTTAAAAAATAATGAACCTTGCCTTCAAAGATATAGTCAAGGGAGAATTGGAAAAACATTTAGATGCATGATTCATATACCCAATCTTAGATAATGAATGGGTTTCACCCTTGGTTATAGTTCCCAATAAAAATGGAAAATGGAGGGTGAATGTATATTACCAAAGATCAAATAGGACATAAGAAAATACCACTTTCCATTACCTTTCATTTATCAAGTATTATATGATTTAGTCAGTAAAAAGTACTTTTCATTTTTAAAGGGGTTTAGAGGATATAACCATATATATATCATCCTCGAGGACCACGAAAAACTCACTTTTACTTTCCCCTAGGGAAAAATTTCTCGCAAGGTTCTTCCATTTGGCCTATGTAATTCTCCTACGACCTTCCAATGAGCTATCCTTAGCATATTCTCAAATATAGTTCATGACATTGTGGAAATATACATGGATGATTTCACTCTATATGGGAATTCATTCCAAGAATTATTGACTAATCTTGAGAATGTGCTAAAAATATGTAAGGAGATGAATCTATGACTAAGTAATGAAAAATGCAACATGCTCACGAGTGAAGGAATTGTATCAGGTCACCATATCTCTTCTAGGGGGATTGAAGTAGACCAAGCTATGGTGAGAACAATTAAATACATGTCTAAGCCTCAAAATAAAAAATTATGTGAGGATTTTTTAGGCCATGCAAGATACTACCAAAGGTTCATCAAACATTTTAGCAAATTGGCCTCCCCCTTGTTCACACTGCTATCAAAGGACATAAAATTCTATTGAATAGAAGAATTGCAAACATCCTTTGACAACATCAAGGAAAAACTTGTCACATCCCCTATATTATAACGCCCCAAGTGGAATATACCATTTCACATACGTACAGATGCATCTAAAAAAGAATTAGGGGAATTTTTAGGCCAACAAGAAGACAAGAACCCCTTCATAATTCATTTTATTAGGAATAACTTATCGACAACTAAACTAAATTATGTTGTCACTGAGAAATAATTTCTTGTAGTTGTATATGCCCTTAACAAATTTAGACTTTATGTCATTGGATACCTCATTTTTGTCCATACATACCACACTACCATCAGATATTTAATGAATAAAATTGATATCAATGATAGGCTAATGAGGTGGTTCTTAATAATGTAGAAATTTGATCTAACAATCCTTGACAAGCTAGATAAATAAAACGTTGTGGCAATTTTTCTATCAAGACTAACAATTATTGCAGATAATAAGGCTATACATGATAGTTTTCATGATGAACATATCTTTTCAATTTCTATATAAACTCTTGGTTTGTTGACATACAAAACTACCCAATTA
Source organism: Picea mariana (assembly GCA_032191745.1). NCBI lineage: Eukaryota > Viridiplantae > Streptophyta > Pinopsida > Pinales > Pinaceae > Picea > Picea mariana. Next base: position 191,761 of record JASDQU010102909.1, on the reverse strand, counting down.
CACAAAGATGTCCTCAATACTTCTCTTATAGAGAGCATTGGAGATTGTTTTTAAAAACACCACTTATACATGGATAAAAGAATACTTATTAAAACTTGGAACAAATCAGATTCTTAGAAGGTGTATAAGACAAGATGAAGTATATGAAACTCTCCATGCATGGAATGATGATCCCGATGGATTCCATTATGCTACAAAGAGTACAACCTACAAGATCCTTATACAATCAAGATACTATTTTTCTACTTTGCATAAAGATGTTGAAAAATATGTATTCCATTGCGGTGAATGCAAAAGGATGGGTAAACCAATAAAGAGGCATGAAATTCAATTGCAACCACAGGTCTCATTTGAACCCTTTAACAAATGGGACCTAGATTTTGTAGCGTTCAATGGCCCTCCTTAAAACCAAATTCATCATATCCTAGTCTGCACCGACTATTTTACCAAGTTGGCAAAGTTAAATACCATGAAGAATGAAAGGGAAGAAAAAGTATTACAATTCCTACATGAGAATATATTTTTTAGGTCTGGGGTCCCGAGAGAAATATTGACAAATCATGGTCCCCAATTCACCTCTAATCTGATTAGAAATATCATGTAGCTAAACAAAATACACCGTAGAAAATATTCTATATACCAATGTCAAGAAAATGGGAAATAAGAAGTGACCAACATGGAGTTGGAAAGCATTCTCAAAAAAATAGTGTACTTGCATAAATAAGATTAGGAAAATATATTGGTTGAAGTTGTATGGGCATACAATACAACCTAGAAAACTAGCACAAGGATCACACCCTATAAGTTGGTATATGTAAAAAAGGAAATGTTCCCCATAGAATTTGAGATAACAATCCTTAGAATAGCCTCCACTCTTAATTTGTACCTATCAACAACCAAAAAGGAAATATTACAATGGCTAAATCCCTTATATGAGTATCGTTAGCAAGCCTTCTTTCACAATGAGGTAATAGAATATTAGAGGAAAATACGACATGATAAGATTATTAGGTCTAGGGTCTTAAAAGAAGGATATTGAGCCCTTCTCCATGACTCCATATTCAAATAATTCAAAGGAAAATTAAAGAAAAAATGATTAGGGTCATACCAAGTAGACACATGCTATGATAATGGCTTAGTCAAGATCAAAACCATAGTTGAAGAATATATGCCCCTCTTGCTCAATGGATACATACTCAAATTCTGTAAGAAACCAATGACAAGAGATGAATTCACCAATCTAATCCAAAGTCAACAAATACATGTGGTTGGAAATATAAATTCCCCCAACCCATTTTGATTTCCAAAATCCATTGAAAAACAACAACAAAAAGGAAAAAAGAGAAAAAAATAACACACAAAAAAAATTCCCATGGTGAAAACCTCATTTGAGGCACCAATGATAGAGATATGGTTGAAAAACTTTTAATAGACAATAAAAACTTTGGAATTAAATTTTCCCCTTTGTGAAAACTTGTAAGGAAACCATGGGGCATATCATTGATGAAAAAAGAAAAAAAAGAAAAATTGACCCTTCTTTTCAGTGTTTGTAGGTATACAATTCCATAACAATTAAAGAAGAAAGTTTAGGCCAAATGAAGAAGGAGGAACAATCCACAAATCACTCAAAGCATCTCTTTGTATATCACAAATCATGGAAATTGACTCTACAAGGTTATGCACTTCAATATCTAAGCTATACAATTTACTAATTGTGCAAGTTCCAAACCCTCCACTGTAAATTTATATCAACCACATTAAAACACGACTATCAATACATAGGTATATGCCTCCATCAGGCAATTCTCGATCACAAATATGGGACATGAATCAATAGCTCAATACTCCATTCCAATATCTTTCATAATGGAAAACAATTCTCGGTATGTGTGAGGTAAATTATTTGATGATGGTAAGAGAACTTCACCTAACAATCTACAACTAAAAATATAACTAGTTAATGTAAAGAATATTAATCGTAAATATTTCATCCTTAATTTACACATTAATTAACACTAAAAATAGAGAAAAAAACCARACTTTTTATGTATATATGATGAATTATATTACATACCTTACGATCTGCATGAGRCAAGTGTTTAAMAAACCATTCAATACCTTCAATTTCACCAACAATAATATAGCATAGAGAATATTCGTTCTTGAGCCTTCATAAAGGGGTTGTTGTGACTTCTCAATCAAAGGTACATCATGAATAACATCAAAATTGTCATCCATTGGAGCTAAGGTGTCCTGGATCAATCTATTTATACCATCATTCTCAACTGTATTATCAGTGCCATCTTCTTCCATAGGAATAACTTGATCTCCAATATCTTCTCCATCTTCCTTAGCATGTACAACATGATTTCTACTACTACTTAGCACATTCCCAAGCTCACACTTATGACTCCCTTTCTTTATAATTACAAATAATCAAATAATATTATTGTATGTAACAAATATTAAAAGGATGGAAAGTTTTACGAATACAATCAATACAAAAATATATAATGAGTAACTTACTAAGGGATGATATTCATACCCCCTTTCAACATTCCCAGACTATGTACACTGTCTTTCAGGTGTTATTATTAAAAGTCTTCTTCTATTGAAGCCCATGCATTGAGTGCAAGGGAAATAACATTTCCTATCACCCTTCACATTCAATGCCACAAATAGCCTTTGAAGTGTCCTATCATTTTCCTTTGGAGTAATTTTATATGGCATTGTAATTAACTATTACAAAAAAATCCAATGAAGCAATATAAGTACAATATTCAAATATATTAAACTAATTTCACACATGTAAATGCATTTCTATAGGAAAAAAACATAATACACATAATAGAGAGAAAGAGGAGCTATGACCCCATGCAAGAGGAAGAGGAAAGGGGACATTTTTTATGGTTTCCATTTTGTCAAACAATTGGGGAACATCCTTCCAACATTTGTAAACATTTTTTTAAATGGTTGGCATGCATCCTCCAACCTTCCACAATGTGTCAAAATCCAATATTGTTGTAATTAGGGAAAGGGAAAAACCTTGATATATCACCCTAGTATACAATATTTAGTGTTTACAACATATCCATAGTCCTTTAAGTTGTAACTTGTAAATTACCAACACCATGCATGTATTTTTCTTCCCAGGGTGTGCATTTTTCATCATGCCCTATTTTCATGCATTTTTCCCTTTATGCATTTTTTTGCATTTAGAAGGAAGCTTTTAGCCTCTATGCATGGAAGAGGGTTTTTGGTTTGAAAATGAACAACTAAAGGTATTAAAATATGTAAAATGATAAAATACAAAATCCACAATTTGAATCACTCAATTTGGAGGTCATATGAGTCTTAGGAGTGCATTTTACAGTTAGGACCATTTTACCCTCCATTTTATAGAAAGTCTTCAATCTTAATTCAAAGTAGATATCCTCTTTCATTTTAAACTACACTTCATATGATACATGTAGATTCATAATGTTATTATATTCACACAAATCTTTTATAACTAAATTTGGATCTATATAGAAGAATGGGCTTGCATTTCCATTAAGTCACTTTCTACTATTTTGGTCTTTCAATTTATAAGGAATATTTTGCCTCTTTTACACACCAACCACATTTATGTTTGAAAATGAAAATAAAAATATGTACATAGGTTTAAATTATCTAAGACACCCTTAGAAATTTTAATCACTCAAATTGGAGATGTTCTAAGACTTGGGCATGCATTTTTGTGAAGTCTGTCGTGCATTTTGCACAAGGGTAGAAACTACAGTTTAAAAGAAAACATGTATTTCTTAAACACAAGTGTGCATTTTTAGATTTGGATGCTCTAACAATGTCGAGTTAGGATTTTATGCAACAATAGAAACCAAAATCTTCTTGTTTTATGAAACAATAGAAACCAAAATCTTCTTGTTTTATGCAACAATAGAAACCTTAATCATAATCATCAATATCATCATATTTCGAGAACATTGTCATATACATCTGACTCAAATTCTTTGACTTCTTTGTCTAACACATCTACTTGCTCCTCTCCATCATATTCTCCTTCAATATAATCTTGGTCTAGATATGTTGTACATAGTGATTATATCCCATAAATTTAGTACCTCGTCGATAATAGACTCAATATATACATTATTATCTTTAATGTGGTACTTACCTATTTGTTCGAAAATACACATAATTACTACTTTGTGTGTGTGTGTGTGTGTGTGTGTGTATACACATATATAAGAAATTATGCAGTGAACAAGACAAATGAAATGTATTATTCCTCTCTTAGAAGAGGAATGGATAATAAAGGATATTAAATCTTCAAACAATGCCTCAATAATGTGGAATTAAATTCTACAATCTTCCATTATTTTCCAAATGGTTACCATGAAAAAATTGTAATGTAAACAATATGAGGATTGGATGGGTGGGAAATTGTAAAATCCCCATCCTACAATAAGGAATAAAGTATTTTGTTCCTCAGGCTTGCATTTTACAGGACATAGTGGGATTTTTCAAACAAAAAACTTTTTGTTGTGCATAAATGGTAAAAACTTCCTTGTAAAACAAAGAAGTCAAATTTTTAAAACTAGCCTTGTTAAAATGCATGCCAGACTAAGGGAAATGCACACCCAATGATGAAATTGGTATTATTATATCAGGAATATATAGGCTTATGAAACATCCATTCCTTGAGATAAATTATGCATGACCCATGGTGAAAAATGCACACTCTAAAAGGGAAAAATGCACACTCTAAAAGGGAAAAATGCATGAAAATAGGGCAGATGAAAAATGCACAACCTAGGAAGAAAGATGCATTCCTAGTGTCGGTAATTTTATGTCGACCTTATGAAATTACATGAAAAAAGGGTATTGATGAAAATGCATGCCCTATTAGGGAAAAATGCATGTCTCAAGTTGAAAATGCA
>JASDQU010102909.1:115867-135036 GCA_032191745.1 Picea mariana | reverse complement strand
GGAGCGTTACTTCAGGTCAGTTTGTTATTTAGTATTTAATAGTTAATTAGTTAGTATAATATAAGTAGCTTAGATAAATATATTAGTTTAGATTTGTAGTTAGAGTAATTAGTTTAGTTGCTTAGTTTAGATAGTTTTCAGTTTATTTCTTTTCATAAAATTATAAAAAAAAAAAAAAAAATAGTCTCGCTGTCTTAGGACAGATTACCAATGATTTTTGCAGGTTTTATTTCAGATTTGTAATTTGTGAATATTTTACATTTGTGAATAAGATTTATTTCTGTTAGTAGTTATATGTTTAAATTCGTAGAGTTATTATAGTATTAGATAGTAGATTGTATATTTAATAGTTAGATTAGTTTATTAGTTTGTTTTAATAGTTAGTTTTAGTTAATAGTTAGATTAGTTTATTAGTTTGTTTTAATAGTTAGTTTTAGTTAGATTAGTTAATTTAGAGTAGTTTTCTTTTGTTTTCTTAGGACTTAGATCGGCTAACGGAGCCGCTAAACCCGTCAGGGTGGTTCATCCCAAACGGCTTGGGTTATTTAGACAACTCCGGACCGGTTCCACTCTTCCAGTTGACGGATGGTTGATTTCGCCCGTCAACAGATGGTGATGGTGACATGATCACATATTTGATCGATCCATTTGAGAATGACTTGTCACAACATATTTAGGGTGATTCATATCCTTTTGGGGATTCATATTTTTTCTATGAGGATTTTCAGACATCTTCACCCTTGATTTTGGAAGAGTAACAAGACATAGCCATCCCACGACAATCATAGGTTAACTCTATGAAGTGGAAGTTTTTTCATCTTGGATATTCTCACAAGGATTCACAAACGAAGAGGCAACATTTTTTTTCTTCTAGATCTGAGCCCGTCCCATACCTCATGTTTTCCCCTCGGGTGAAGCATGGCATCTTCTTGAGTTATCTCACATCTTCTCAGTCTTTAGGGAGCAGTATTTTTTTTGATGAGGATGAATATGAGCCATCATCTACATATTCTAGTCCACTCCAAAGATGGATAGATTGGGTTTGTGGCTATGCTTACAGGTGGGAGTTCCAGGACGGTCGAGATTGTGGTTTCTCTTTTCAGCATGATTTCCTCCCTCCCACACATCTCCATGAGTTTTGTTTCATGATATATTTATGCTCATGATTACAATGTGTTGTAATTATCTTTGTTATTTCACATTATTAAGTATAGGGGGAAATATCTTTATTTGATGATTAGGTGGTTGCACTGGTTGTACGATTTCACCTAACACCTTCGGGACTTGATCTTCAAGGTCCCAGGACCCTAGGTAAGTAGGTAAGTCATCTTTCTTTCTTGCATCTTGAATTTTGTTTGCTCATATTAGTTTTGTTGCATTACATTTTCATTTTTCTCTACTTGCATTATTGAGTTCATCATCATATATGTATACTTAGTTAGAAATTTTGTCAAAATTTTCTTTTTCTATCTTATTTGATTTTGATTATGACCATATGAGAACAAGGATGAGTAGGCCATCCTACACTTGACAGTTTGATGTTTCCTTGTAGGCACAATTATAACAAGAGATATTGTAGTTCTCATGCACTCCACAGTGAGCACATGTCCCCAAGTAGGAGCCATATGTTATCCTCCTTTTTTGGATAAATAAGGAGATTATGTCTCGAGGCCCTCAGGTTGCAGATATGGAGTGCGAAGAGACAACATGACTACAAGTATCTTTTTTTTTTCACATCTAGAGACCCGCATCGCCACCACAGTGACTGAACACTTAGTCATCGTCCAAACCATCTTGCCACCATAGGTCACTTGGGTCTTTCTCCATGCGGTACAAGTCAGGTATGATGGTGGGTATCATTTTAATATTTGAGGCATTCAAGCTTGTGTATCGAAGGTTATTTTTTATTATGAGACATTTGATTTGGAAACTATGACTTTTACCTTGTTTAAATGTTGGTGGTTGACTTGGGAACTCAAGTAGATGGTCACCCTTAGGATGGGGTTTTTCTGGGAGCTTCCTTTGATGAGTCATCATGCCACTCTTGACCATACTTACCACTTTCCATCACTCTTTCCCCTCATGACACCATCTCTTGGAATTTTGGGGTAGACTGACCCTAGAAGGGACCATTCCTCATTGCATGGGAAGAAGGGGCTAAAGGACTAGAGGGGAGTTATATGGAAAAAGATAAAATCGTAATAAAAGAACTTCTAGATGCTTCACCCAGGGATCTCGAGAAAGCAATGAAAATCTTCTCCGCAAGAAATTAAGGACCCCGTGAAAAGAATAAATAAAAATTCTTAAAGGATCAATTGAGTATAGGGGGTCTCATAATGAGACATCCTATCATGACTATGGGTATCTAATAGTATGACATTAACATTTATGGCCACCACACCAAGGTAATGGCTCTCATTTGCATGGCTGAGGAAAAGGGGGTCTCTTCACGAGCCATCCTTCTCATTTCCGTGAAAGTACTTGTGGGTGACATTGATGATATCTAGTTGCCATGCCATGGCAGTGGCCTCCAACTCACCCTATGCTATATTGAAAGAAAATACAAAGAAATAAAGACAAAAGGCAATTGATAGGCTTGGAAGAAATGCATTATGGATGAAGGTTTAGCACACCATCCACAAAGAAACCCATAAATCAGATAATATGGACCCTTGCATATCATGAACCCCATGCCCATTGAGTACTTCCCCCATCCATTCCACTTCATTCACAAGACTCATATAGGGTTGTTACTAGACTTAGGGGTTTTGATCCATTGAAAATATTACCATACCAACCCTCCCACAACCAAACTTGGAAAAACGTCTAGTTTCTTAAGCACATGTTTGTATGATGTAGTTTTGGTATACATGCTTTGATGGCTCTTTTATTGACTTGATAAACTCATCATGATTCTTTGACTTGAGATCCTTGGAGGGCATGCCCATTTGTATTAAAAGTACAGGTTGGTGGTTCTTTTGGAAGAATAATCCCAACTTGGGCTTCCATGAGGGAAAGCAACCCACTGGATGGATGACATAGGCCCACATGCCAGACGAAAGAGAGATGCTTTCGAAGGCCTAGGAGACAACTAGATAGACATATCCCACCCTTTGCATTCCAAATGACTTTCCCATAAGGGGAAAAATGTCACTCCCTAGGGGCTTGAAGTCACATTTGAGGGGCATATGGTGGTTGATGATGAATCAAAGCATGACACATGTAATTTTGAAGTGGATAGGCTTTGGATGATTTCCACATGGCCTTTGGAGGCCCTACTTTGCAGCCCATATCCAATGACGTGATCGATTTTCCAAAATTTTCTCCTTCAAGGGATGAAGTCACCTTTTTTTAGGGTTTTCTTTGTGGAAAAGTGAAATTAAAGATAATTTTTAAATATTTTCTTTGTAAAGGGACAAGATTAGGGTTGTTGACCCCTAGTATTGTGGTTTAGCCTAGTAATATTATGTGGACAAACTATTTTGGAAACTTTTTGTATAAATAGAGATCATAAGATCTCATTTTAGAACATAACTCTCCATTGTCAGAGACCTTTGGACTGAAATTTTCACTAGCCATGAGCATTCTCTCTCTCTCTCTCTCTTTGCACTTGTCTTGGTTTTTCTTGGCTGTTGGTGGAAAAGTGATGCACTAGGCTTGGAATCTCTTTTTATTGCATTTGGATGGTCTAAATTTTGGAGATAAGGGTTTGTTCAATGCTTCTTATGAATTTGGTAAGAGAAATATGCATTTATTGTCTATTTATCTTGCTTTAAATTCTATAATTTGTCACTTTTCAAACCCTTGGGAGAAGTATAAGGGAATACAACCTCCCCAAGGTACTTTAATTTGCTTGTTTTGAAGGATATTTTTATTCAAAAGTGGTCTTGGAGAACTACAAGGATGTACAGCCTCTAAGATAATATTGTTTTGATTTTGTAAAACCCTAGGAATTATGAGCATCTACACCCTTGGGGGTTTTGCAAGTCAAATTTTAACTTCAATCTCATCTCTTTAAAGGTATTTATTATTTAATGTGTTTTACCAAGACAATTACGAGTGTGTACACCCTCTTGGAAAAAATCTAAGAGGAAAATATATACTTGGAAATTATGAGGATGTACACCCCCAAGTCCCTAGCATAACTTCTTCTTCCTCTTTCCCCCATTTCCCAATAGCCAAAGGCACTAGTCCTTGCAAAATTTTCCTTGGAGAAACAAATTGATCGACTTGGGAAACTTGAAATTTTCACATTTTGAGGATCATCCTTTTGGATTGTTGTCTTGATGATTTGAGGATTATTACCTCTTCAGGGTGTCCTCTTTTACCCACAAATAAAGTGTCTGCACTAACTTGTTTTCTACATCCATAAGGCTGTAAAAAATCACTAACCCTAGGTGCTAATATCTCACTAACTAGCCCATAACGTTCCTCCAATTTTCAGCCAGTAAGTCTCTTAGTTGGGGCACACTTTTTGGGCCACCTAGCACTAACATCTGACCACTAACATTGCTGATAATTTCCTTAGTTAACTACAGCCATAGGTCTACAATTTTTTGAAGAAAATTCATACTTGTGACATCCCTAAACTATTGACTAATTCCTAGCATAAACCTATTTATTTGCCAACGTAACTCACCTACTAACTAGCTAGTCAATCTAACATATCAAAGTAGCTTTAGTGTAACATTTATTGTTGATTTACTAACTTGTATGTTGTTGTATTTTAGGGAAAAAAATCTTAACTTGTTGATCCATTACTATACTTGGTTGGAAAAGTGTCCTTTATTGTGTCTCGGGTAGGTACATGTGCACAAACAACTATCTCTTTACTTGGTATCCATTTACCTCTCTTACTATTTTCAACCAATCATTTCTTCCATCACTTGACCTTCTAGGGGAATTATCCTTAGACTTCCCTTCATCTGTCTCTTTCCTCCTGGGGTCACGGGATCGCCTCCCTAGAGTTACCTAGTCACACTTGAAGTGTGGGACCTACATCGAGGTGACATTGGGTGTAGTGTCCCTTAGTTGTAGCACTAGCTTTTGTGGTTGGGTGGGGATTTTCGAAACCTACAACATGTGCTATAACAAACCTGTTTGATATTTTTTATGGTAGAAAGTTTAGAGTTCCAATCAGTTGGGACAATCTAGTGGATAGGATCGTGATTGAACTTGAATTTTTAAAATATATGGAGCATGCAATGGTTAAGATAAGGAAAAATATGAAATTAGCTCACGAGAGGGAGAAGAGCTATGTATACAACAAGAGGACTCACAGAGAGTTCAAAGTAGGAGATCATGTGTATCTCCGAGTGAAACCCATGAGAAGTTCCTTGAGAATGGGAATGTGTGCTAAATTAGCACCCCACTATTGTGGACCATTTGAAGTCCTGGAAAGAGTGGGGTCAGTAGCATACATGCTTGCATTACCACCTACTGTTAGACATCATAATGTGTTCCAAGTATCTTTGTTAAAGAAATATGTACATGACTCTAATTATGTAATTAACTGGACTGTAATACAAGTGGAACCAGAAGGATAACTCTATCCCAAACTACAATGTATCCTAGACATGCGAGAAACAATGCTTAGAAACTGAGCCATTGTGTAGGTCAAGGTGCACTGAAAGCACCTTGGAGCAGATGAAGCTACATGGGAGTTGGTAGATGCCATGAGATTGGCATACCCATTTTTATTTTTTGTATAATTGTATATACATGGTGTTTTAAACATTAAGGATGATGTTCCTTTAAGGGTGAGGGGAATGTAATACCCTATTTTCCCCCAAGAATGTAATTATGCTAAGACATCATGCAATTATATTTATTTGAATGAAAACACCAAAATTGTTGACTGAGAGGGAGTAGCCTTGAAAATTACTAGTCATGATACACAATTGGGAATTGATGAAGTAGGGACTGATTAAGAGGTTAGGTAAGGTGGAGATGAGTTGTTTTTATGAAGACAATAGGAAGCTTGTTTAACAAGCTTAATTATTCTTGCTAAGCATAAACACACACCTTCCAATGTACCCGATCTGAATGGATCCATGTGACCAGTTATGGAAGGTCATAAAGTGGTTGAGGTTGTTAATGGCTGAGTGGTGGATTGGTATTTTGAAGAAGCAAGGGGCCAATTGAATAACCTGAAAAAAAGACACCACGAGATTTACCCTTCATGATAGGCACTGTTATTGCACAGTTTGTAGTTAGGATAAAAGGCAGAAGAAAAGAGGTCAAACTGGTGTAATTGAACCAATCCCACCGACTGTCACCTTGATGGAAAGGTTCTTTCTATTTAGGGAGGTAAGGCCTAGGGGAGACATCCCCGTTGACCTAGGGTTTTGAGAAGGAAAAGGGTTTTAGCAAGGCTAAGTGATAAAAATCCCCCTCACAAGTCACCACCTGATCAGAAAGTCTGACTTATAGCCAATACAGATAACCATAAGTAATAACCAATAAGATCACCTGCCCAAGAACAAAGCAACAATAAAACGATGCATATGCAAGCTTGCTTGTTGGTTAGTACTTCATATAATTAATGACCTTTCTGATAATAATAAATTGAGCAATAAATATTGACGAAGTCAATGTTTGTACAATATCAATGGTTACAATATCACTTCTCAATAAATGCTATAGAAACTTGGCATTCAATGTAACAAATTAACACTTCATAGATAATGCCTTAACCAACCATTCAATTGCTTTAGAAGTAAAACAATAGCCGCACAAGATGTTTATAGCACAAGAAAGGTGAGGAAAACACTAGGGTTAGTAGATTTAGTCTAGGCTACGGTTAGTATGGTTAGGGTTTGTTCAAAGGTATTGGAAGTTTGTGAAATCAAGTCACTCAACACATGTGGCCTTAGATTAGTGCGTTCCTAGGGTATATGGAGTCAAAAGGAGGACGCAAGTGTTGAAGGATCAAGTGATAATGGTAAGACTAAGGACAAGAGATTTAAAACTTGAGGCATTGCTATGGCAAGGCCTCAAGGATGAAACACTAGGGGAGAGAGGCTCACTTTGGTGTAGGGGAACTAGGCCTCAATGCTCTCTCCTCCCTCCTTAGCTCAATGGAAAAATGGCTAGCTCAAAAGATTGTACAAAACTAAGACAAGAGGTTTTGCAAGAAACTTGTTGCTATGGCAAGGCTTTACTAGGAAAACCCTAGGTAAAATCGGCTCACCAAGGTGTAGGGGAACTAGGCCTTGATGCGTTTTCTCCTATTTAGCTCAACAAAAAAGAAAGACTGCTAGAATGGAAGAATATGGATGGAGTGTTGATATGTCAAGGCTCAATCCTCTTCAACAAGGGCTACAAAGAAAGAATAGAGTGTTGCTAAGGCAAGGCTCTATCTCACTTCAACAAATAAGATGGCTTAAAACCTTGGTAGGGGCATGAGACAAGGACCTTCAATGTGTGCTTGTCACCTAGGGTTTAATTCAACAAATTATAACCATAAATGAAAGAAAAACAATACTTCAACCATTCAATTAAGAAGTTTTGCAGAAATTCACTTATATTTAACCAAGAAATCGTATAGCAAACCCCAGTTGTAACACCTCCCACCAAGAGAAATGCCAAAATGCCAATAAAAGTCCAAAATTGTCTTCCTTCAACAAGTGCACCTCCCAATTTCAGCCAAGAACCCTTATAATGGTGTAAATTTTAGACCTCACTAATGAGTGAGTGAAAGATGATGAAAAACTGAAGGTAAAAACCCTCAATTTATACATTACATGACCTAATTTTACTTTTTAGGTCATTAAAAGGCCGACAAGGCCAAAATAATAAAATCATACTGTTTTACATTAAATGTTCTAAATGAAACCCTAATAAAGAAAAAGGTGATACATCATCCCCTTTCTAGGGTGACGTTAGCCCCTTCTAGGGCAAATGAAACCTCCAGGAGCAAAACGCTAGCCCTCCTTGGGCTTCTCCAAGCTGCCACATGTGCCACACTGCCATAAATGTCTCCCCAAGACGTCCATAATGATGGATGAAATCATGGTCATGCTGGGTGATTTCATGAGCCTTCCAAGGCCAACATTCATGTATAGAGGGCTCATCCCCCCTAGGTATAGGCCTACTCAGCTGCCTCTCGTGGATTCTTCTGCTCTTCCCTGGTACAAATGCTATGCCTTGTCTCTGCCCCCTGTTGGGGTCTCAACATCCATCGGGTGGGATCTTCATCCCCATGGAGGTCCGAACTGATCATCTCCCCATGTGTACCTTTCCAACATGGTACCTGTCCTTCGGGCATGATCCTTCACATCAACAACTACACCCTCCATGGGCTCATAAGTCACATGGATCATATCAATGCCAATCACATATAATCATCAATATTTATTAAACATATGCATAAAACCCCTTCACCCCAGTCTAGTGCTCAAAGAGATTATACAAGTTTGGGGAAAGTAACAAGACATCCTATTGGGTTAGTGTCTATTGGTAGAGGGATTTTTCTGGAAAGGATCAAATCCAAGTCATGTAGGTGGGTGGGGTGGATGGGGATGTTTGGGAAAAAGGTGCAGTGATAGCAGGGATGGCTTATTGGTGGGTGCCTCTGTGGAGGGTGAGTTGTACTAGTCATGGATGCAATGTTTCCAAGCCCATTCATACCTTTTATGTTTACTCTTTTTCTTCCAAGATACTAGTGAAAGGACACTGCCCTGGATTGGTGACCAGTGGTGGCAATGTTAGCCACAAACATTTCATGGAAATGAGAATGTTGTCTCATGATGAGACCCCCTTTCTCTTGGCTATGCCACCAAGAGCCACTACCATGACGTGGTGACCAGATGCTGGTAGTGTCATACTGCTAGATGTTCATGGACCTAATAGGCCAGCTCGTGATGAAACCTCCTATCCTCTAACTAGGTCTTGTCTTATTGTTTTTTTTAATCTTTTTATTGCTTTTTCTCTCAAGAAGTACTTAGCCAAGGGACATTTCCCTGGATTGGTGACCAGAAGTGACAATGTTACCCACAAGTACTTTCACGAAAATGAGAAGGTTGGCTCGTGATGAGACTCCCTTTCTCTTGGCCATGCAACCAAGAGCCACTACCCTAGAATGGTAACCAGATGCTGGTAGTGTCATACCATTAGGCACCCATGGACCTAATGAGCTGGCTCATGATGAGACCCCCCATCCCTCAACTAGGTCTTGATTTATTTTCTTTGGGTCCCTCTCTTTCTTGCTAAGAAGCCTTTTATTGCTTTCTCGGGGATCCCTGGGCAAGGCATCTCGAGGTTTTATTCTTAGGATTTTATTGTTAGCTGCTTTTACCCCCCAGGCCTTTAGCCTATTCTTCCCACCAGGTAAGGTACAACCCCTAAATGATTGGCTACCCTATGCCCAAACTAGTGTAAGGGGATGGGTGAGCGAGAAGTAAGATGGAAAGTGGTATGTATGACAAGAACGGATGATGGATTTTTAGAAATCCCCCAAGTGGAAACTTAAAACCTGTGGACAAAGCTTGCTAGGGCACCTTGTCATTCCCCCAAGACATGGTCAAATGGACAAGCATAAGATCCAAGCACCTATTAGAAACAAAGGAATCAAATGCATATATTTAAAGGTTTTGAGGATCAAAGTGATACATACCATGATACCTGGACTCATTACCTCATGAAGAAAGAACCATCTCTGATGCAAGACCAAACCGAAGGTGATGGATGTTGCTACTGCTGCTGACAAAGTGGAGGCACTGAAAGGGAGAAAAGATGGGCCCTTCAGGGACATGATCAAGTCGATTTGGCTCTCAGTACTCCATGTCTGGGACCTGTGGGCCTCAAGACATAATCTCCTCATTATCCCTAAAAGTAGGGGATAACAGGCACTTTAGACTACAGGTCACATCTAATAGAAGTGATGAGAGTCCCAAGAGGATTGGTGGACGAAGAGATCGAAGGTGGAAAAACACCACTAGGAGAGAAGAATCCAACAAGAAGATGTAAGGAGGAGTGCACATGCACACACAGACCAATAGAGAACATGTTTTGAGAACTGAGGAGTTTCCGAGCGTATCTTGAGGAAAAAAAATAAAGTAAGAGATTTCCTTGAATAAAATAGGAAACTTCTCCAATTTGAGATTGATCATCCTAAAGCAGAGAAGACTCGATTCAAGACTGGAGCAATAATGGGTTGCAGCTTGTTGCTTAGTGGCAAAAAAATGACATTGGTAAGGGGAGCTCATTGAGGGACTGTTTATAAAAGAAGGGACTCCCTTATGCAGAGGAAATCCAGTTGAGAAACCACCTAATAAACCTGTAAAGACCCTAAACTCAGTGGGAAGGGGGAAACTTCTACTGTTGTTAGAGGAGGAAGGAGAGTAACCTTCTTGGATCATCTGAGTTGGAAACTAGTTGATTCATTCCCCTTGTGGTATCATGGCTTAGCACGAGGGTGTCGTATTGTAGGGAGGCACTCTACAATATGGAATAAGGTTGGGAGGAAAGGTGTCCCCTCTCAGTCAGTTGGCATTGACATTTCTGTAATCAGATAAATGTACAACTTGGTTTGTTTAATTGTGTTTGAATGTTGTATATATGTGAATATATGAATTGAATGGGAAATGTAGTTGTTTATAAGAAAATAACTGAACCACTAAATGAATGGTATGTATTTGTCATGGGTTTCATTTGGTCAGGTAGGTTATGGAAAGAAAGTGAACCAGTATTGATATCTTGTCTCCCCATGAACCTTACAACTTTAGAGGAAAGTTTGTAGGACATGGACAAAAATATCATTACTTGGTGGAGCTGGTGCTCTGTAGTTGGGGATATTTTTGTGAGGAACGGAGGACCTTGAGCCCTGAGAGTATCTTGATGTTTACGTGGAAAGATTGCAAGATATTCAAGAAATTCCTTTCGACCATGCTATTGGGACTTATATAGTTTGGGAATAGGCGTCGAACCCATAATAAATATGGTAAGGTCTTGTAGAGTCTCAAAAATGATTGTCCTCGAGTCAAACTATTTTCCCTAAAGAAAACCCGTGTCCATTTGGAATGACTTGAAGCCATGGATTCATCTTGTTGGGAATATCTGCACCTTTGGTTGGATGATGCCACTTTCATAGTGGTTAGACGAGGGCGTGTTTGAATCCCAGAGCGGAAATACCTAATTTTATTGATACCTTTGATCTGTCAGAGAATGACCAAACATAATAATTGGACCATTGGATTCTGATGTTAGTACGTCATAGTATGGTCATCGAAGGTGATGAGAATTGAATTAGAGTAGACATTCGTTGTCGGATGTCTGAAGACCGTATATCTTTCAGACTGTGCACGCAAGATCTCATCCATTGTATCTGGTGGGAGACACACCAAGGAGGAGGAAACCAAAACCCTGTCAGGACACATTTTCATCCCCAAATACCACGAAGACCATTGTATTAGACAAACAATAATTGTTCAATCCATCGAAGAGGTCTATTTTCAGAGTGAGAACCTCATAGTGTATTTTCAAATAAAAGCAGAGGCGCTCCAAAGAGGAAGGGTTTCGAAAAAAAAGGAGATTTTCCAATCAATAGGAGGGAGAGATTTAATCTCAGACATAGGTTTTTGTGGGTCCCATCTATTGGTAAGTGGAATGGGTATGCATGAGAAGGGTAATCATCATGTAGGTAGAGGCTTCGATGTGATCGTATCTGTTAGAACTCCAGGCCCGAGGACCATTATATTAAACAAAATGGCCCATTGGGATAATGTCATTATAGGGGGGATCGACCTGGATGATTGGGGAGCTCTGATAGACTAGGTCCAAATAGGTCTATATCATCACTTAGAGGGAGAAAGATAAACCTGACCATATGATTTAGGACTCATAGGTACTTGAGGATTTTAGTAAACTAAGTGGAGAGATTTATATGAGAATTAATAAGAGTTATTAAAGATTAAACTGTTATAGGATAAGTCTTCACTCAAAGGACCTATGAGTCTGATAGCATGCCCATAAGGAGAAATAAAGGAAAATCAACATCCCACCAGCCTAAGTTTATATTAGGGGGGTTAGGTGTGTTATAATAGATCATCCCAATGAATCTTGGCCTTTCAAATTCTCTAACTATTCACCTATTTGTTGACTCTTCACCTCTCCTAAGAACTTTGAAACTAAGCCTAGAAATTTTTCTTATTCTATTTTGTCTCTATATTTTTGAATAGTACCATTCAAAACCTTTACATTCTCACTAATGAGAGAATAAGTTTTATGAAATCTATCCCTTCTTGGGAAGAAGTCATAATATGCCATGGGCTTAACATTGATAAATTTTAAAATTAACTTGGGTTTTCTTCTACTAATTTGAGCAATCACATATTCAAGGAAAGATTGGCCAATTGAATCTATCACACAACATTGAATTTCTCCCACACTCATATTGTCTATGCATGCTACTCCAAAAAACTTCTCACTCAATGCGGTGTACATAAATTATCAAAGTTCATGAATGGATGCATTATATTCTACCCCATCTCACAAAAATGGGAGGACAAGAAACTTCTTGACCATGTTTCTTGCACAAATCATATTTTGCACATACTTGGTCCTCATATCTTGGATTTTCTCATGCATTTAATGAATATTTCTTTCTTGTTAAGTAAATATAGTACACATGTCAAAAATATCGAAAGGATGTAGAGTGGGGATTAGCTATGGAAATGATACATGTTTTTCTTTCCAATCCATGCATTGTAGTATCTAAAATTTGAAGTGTAGTACTTCCTCCATCTTCCCTCCTACAATCAAATTAAAATCAAGGTATTTTTAACGTTAATCATCAGATTTAACTCACAAATGAATTTAACCACCATATCGAACATTATTATTTAAAAACAAGATACCATGATGGAAAATTCTATGTTACATATTGACTCACTCTCAACTACTTAGATCTATTATTTGAGAGTAGTCATTTCTCAGTCCTTGGATTCCATATTTTCATGCATAGATTCTATCTTATCTCTAGTTATATATGTGAAAGCTAACTTTGATTCATCAATCACCATTGGATGAGTCTCCATCCCCACAATAACCCTTTTACTCTAGGCCATGCCCATAATGTACTTCAATTTTACTTTATCTCGTTGGATTTTTTTTTTAATACATGTTTCTCTTTGTTGAAGAGAAATGACTCAATATTTTATTTTGGTCCCTCAAAATATTCTATTAACTATGTTCATCATTGTAGCAACCATGAAATGAAACCATTCATTGGTTTTATGTTACTCTCTGCATCATCTTCTTCCCCATGATAATTCATATGCATGCTTCATATATAACTTGGGATAATTCCTCAATATAATTTGATAGTATATCTATACATTTATTTGGTGCTATTGGTTTGCCTACTATCATGAAAGAATTTGATATCAACTTCAGAGCAACCTCTCAGGTGTTAATGCTACTAAATTTGCATCCACAAGTAATTGCATACCCATATAACAATAACTCGTTCCACATGGAGTTTTTGACCTTTGTTTCTTCCTTCCTTTGTTGTACCTTCACTATACCCTTTACATTGACATAAGTGAGAGACATTCTATACCACTTGTCTTCTAGGATGGGTTGATGCAAAAATAAGTATGCTAGGGGAAATGTTATGATGAAATCCATTTCCTTCTTGAGAGGGTAGTGGTGTCAAAAAGGCATCTCCATGAGGTGGAAAGGCTCCAAATATGGTGCAGAATATTAAGTGTGTAAACATTCAGTTAGCACATTACATCCTATCTTGATAAAATGGCACCAACTAATTCACCCTCTTCTATGTGTGCAACATTAAAGTTTCCCAATGTAAGGATGTTTGATAAAAAAAATTGCTAATTATAATAATGTCTGGAATGCACTTCAATAAAACATGAGGATTTTTTTAATGCCATGCACTCCATTGTAGCTCACATTGTCTATGTAATAGAGGTCTATAAACTCTAATGCTCCAATGGTGGAAACATTGAAATAGGGTCAAATGATGTCATGTAACTTAAAAATACACAACCTTGAGAAACTTCTAAAAAATTTCAAAATATTATTTTGTGTGCTTGTCTTGATAAAGCTCTTGAGATGAACATGCACCACCCCATTTTTTGGATTCCATGGTTATTTGAAAGAAGTAAATTCATAACAAGTGTGTATGAAATCCATTAGATAATATTACATATAGAATCAAGGAATTTAATTTCCCTACTTTCCTTGCTTGACCCTGTTGGTATTGTAGCATAAACTACTTGATATCACATCAACCCAATTGAAGACCATATAGTCATTCAATATTGTATGGATGATCAGCACTAGAATGATCCATAGGCCATCCACACTAGCCTCTCCACATAACCATGAATTATCAAAACAAATCTTCCATGCCCATGTGCAAATCTATAGTATCATATCACCTCCTACTTTGCCTTTTTAAATATGCAGGGTGTTGGATTTATTCTCTTTCATTGGTCTTGAGGATTCTTTATGGTTTATTCTGATTTTGACATACCATCATAGATTGACCCTGGTTCAGATTTGATAAGCTCCCAATAAAATCCCTTTAAAACTATCCGCCCCTCTGGTAGACCAGAAGGAAATGCAACACACAGAGTGTACTGCACAGTCTCACCCGAGATAACTCTATGGGTGGTTGCAATACTCAGGTGTTTGCAATCTGGGAATGAGCGGAGATCTGTGGTTGGGCTCTGTAATATTTATTCATTCAGTCTAACCTCTAAATATAACTGTCATTCTTATTCATGCACGTGGAATACCAAATCTACCTAGTTACTTCATTCATCTAACATTCATCAATTAATCAAACATAAAGACACATACATTCATTCACATAACATAGGTGTTACCGTGGTTCACCCCCTCCTAGGCTATGTCCACAAAGATATGGCTCTCAAGATTTTATTATGGTTCAAAATTATATCACGCCACACATGTTTACAATCTTAGGTCTCACCCTTTTCCACAGGCTCCTCGACCCTATGAGGTTGACTAGATCACACCGGGCTCCTCAGCCTGGATCTAACCCTCGAGATCGAGTCACTCACTGATTCCTTATCTCACCAACTTAATGAATCATACAATTCTTACAACTCTATCTTCCTATGTGTATTTATGTATATTCCCCCCTTCTATCTCTCCCTTCTTCCTCTAAGTACTACTTATTTATATCCTTGGCTCACCAACCATTTCATTACATTACAAAAACCCTAATCCTAGTGTTGTTAGGTATTCCTTGCATGTGCACCTCACCTGCTTCTCTTACATGTGATGCTTTTCCTTCCAGCTATCCTTTCCTCCTTGCATGCTTCTCCTCCAAAACTAGCCTTTCTTCCTGATTAGACCTACATCCAACAGGCCCCCAACACTGACATGTGGCTCGTCCCAAGCCACCTAAACTTTGTGAACTTCTTGAATAGCTCATGCGAGAGCTTGAAACTTCTCTGTGAGTTCCTTTGTCTGTGTTTGAGCATGTGCGGTCTTTTCCTTGAGCGCATCCAATACTTGCACTGCAATATCTTCATTGACCATCTCTATGCACTCTGCCCTAGTTTGTTCCATGTTCTTCTTTGCATCTTATTCCTACATAATGACCTTCGCTTCCCACTCTTGGGGAGGTTCCATTTGAGCTTGGCGCTCCTTCTTCTTTGTGTGTGCGACTATGAGTTTTTCCTGTAGCTTCTTCATATCCTGTGCTCCTTTGAGGCGCTCAATGATCGGCATTGTCTTCTATATTTGCTTGAGGTATTGGATAGCTGTGCTTATCTTCTCCTCTTCCTGGTCCCATTGCTGGACCTGTTGATCCTCCTCCAGCTTCATCCATAGTTTTGTTTCTTTATCGAACAAGTCGACAGCTGTGTGGACTTGTTGCTTCATATCCTCTATCAATGCTGCTGCTTCCTGCTTCCTTTGCTCCTTCACCTCCGGGGGAGTGGTAGGGATGAGCTGTTCCCGAAGGTGCTCGATATCCTACCTATATTGATCGATTGTCTGCACAATCTGATCAATATTATGCGTTGGTGTGAGCTCTGTTGTTTGTGCACTCTTTGGAATTTTGTCATAGGCTACAACCAATCCCTGCTCGAGCCTATACACATGATATTTATCGTCTTTGGTCTCGAGATTGACCTATTGGAGCACTAATTCCAACTGTTTTCTAATGTCCTTCATCTAATGTAGTTTTGTTTCGTCTTTGCGACTGTATCTCCTGCACGATGCTGACTTGGAGTTTATACAATGTCCTAGTTGGTATCCACATCATTACCAACTGTATTTGGGATGGATATTTCAATGGTGTTTGACCCACAATTTCATCCATGCACAACATGATGGGTGTAACATGAAACTTCGAGCTCGACTGTGCTGTCATTTGGATCCTATCATGCTCTCTCGATCCAACCTTGGCTCATGTATGTGGTGTTGTGGGGACTGATTCTATTCCTCTACCAATCCTATGTGTTTCTCTAATCTGCTCGAGGAGGTGCCTCATGTCTGCTAGCTCATCCTGAATCCTGTCCCTTTGGTGTTGAGCTTCATCAAAATCCTTCGTTGTTCAATCCTGGACCATTTGGGCCATGAGGTCCACGTCGTCCTCCATGATTGTATATTCTGGTGGCATTTTGTGCGCCTTAGATTTCTTGCATGCACCCCCCATTTGTATAATTTGCCTCTTGGTCTGACCTTCCTCCTGTTGAGTAGCACTCGATGTGGTCCCCTATGCTGTCTTAGTCTCTTTTTCATGTTTCTGCGATGCCTGGGTGTTGTTCTTCTTCCCCACCTGGGTTCCTTTCTTGGACACCCCCCCTTTCTTTTGTTGCACCAGGTTTTGACCTGTCTTTGGATTTTTGGGCATTTTTTTGTCTCCTGCAGGTGTCTGTTCCTACCCTGCATCAACCTTCTTATCTGCAAACATCTCTTGATTCAAGTTTAGAATCCTCCATTCCTCATGCCAATCCTGGATTTCCATTTCTCTGACTCTTCCTTAACACAATACCACAGTTGTAGCCATTGGTTCTCGTGATCCTTCTGTGCTTGGATCCATACTGTATGCCTGGTCTCTTTAAAGTTTTCTATGCTCTGATATTGTGCGACCACTTCTGGCGTAATCCGCAAAGTGTTGGTGATGTTTTCCTGTAGATCGTTGTAATACCCTACGAAGATGCCTGCATTCACACTTTTGTTCTTGGGGTCTGAAGTACTCCCTAGTGATAGGTATCACACTGCGTGAAAACAATTGGATCTCTCGACAAAGTATGTATACTTAAACTCCCTCCATCTGACCAATTCAATCAGGACAAGGAGCCAAGAATAGTGAAATTTTGTCCCCAAGTCCTCCGCGTCCTTGCAGTCTTCCAGGAATAGATTTAAAAAGTACGAGGCCCAACTGATCATACTTCCATCCACACATTGTGTTGCAGCTGTGATGACCCTTGCAGGGAATTCATCCTTGCAACACTTCCTGAGTAACGTGCACACCATGAATTTTGTGGCCATCCTTGTGGTTGTGTCACTAATGCGCTTAATTATGATTCTGCATGACTGTCTTTCTGTACCATAGGTCTTCTTCATTTCCTCGACCAGTTCCTTTTCCTTCTTGTTGTGATCGAGGAACTGTGCGGGTGTCTCCCCTCGAGGTGGCAGTCCTGTAATGCATGTAATGAGCTCTACATCTATCGATACAGGCTCTTCCACCGATAGGTATCCTCTGTGGGTAACTTCAATCAACTGCTTGATGCATTTGGTTACGTTCCGACCCCTTCCAAAGTGTGGGATCTCCAACAGGCCTAGAATCCCAGTTTTGGCCAGTGCGGATGCCCATTGTTTTGGTTGGTTAATTGGTTCTCCGAAGTGTCCTATACCCACAATATCCAAGCAAAATTTCTTGGAAAAATCCAGAAACTTGTCTGTGTCAGTCACTTCAAGGTATCAGTACCGTAGTTTATCCACATGGCCTAACAGGTTAACCGCAACACACATCCCTTCCAGAATGCGCGACAAGACTATGGCTGTGGTAGCCCGCCTACGCGGTGATCTTGCTACTGGCTTCTTTCCCTTCTGCTGTGGTGGATGACTCGAGGTTCCAACCTCCATTGTTATATCTTCTTCATACTCCTCTGCCTGGTCGGTGACATATTCGAATGTGCCCTCCTGTGGCTATTCCAGCATGGTTGTGTGTGACCTTTCTGGCATGATCGTTTCTATTTGGTTCAGGACCATCCCATTAACCCTCAGTGCTTCTTCAGGGATTTTTGATCTTGAAGGATTTCTTGTATTCTGGGTCTGCTGGCTCTATCCTACTTCTGACATATTGATGTCCATGCCCACTGGTGCTGTCTGTTGGGTTTCCTGGTGCCATATCGAGCGACAAGATTTCATCCAAGTTGATGAATTCTGAAGGCCGAGGTGGTTGTTGTTCTCTTTCCTGTGGCTGCTGAGGTGCTCTAAGGTTGCTTCGAGGTCATCTACAGGCTTGTCTTGATGCTCTTAGATTGGGTGGTTCCATGATGGTAAAGGTATTCTCCACCAATATTAGTTGTCTCTGTAACTTCTACAAACTCTCTCTCTACTCCATATACTCTATCACTTTGTGCTTTTCTCAATTTCATAACAACCCTTCCAATCCTCGCGTGCTTACCTTATATAGGAATCGCATGAAAATTCTTGGAGACATTACCCAAATTGTGTTTTAAATGAACTNTGTTCCATCAAACAGAGGAGGCTTAGAAGCTGAAGTCCCTTCATGACTCGTCATGTTTAAGCTTACAGATCTACCTTTAAATAAAAGGAACCTGCTCTGATACCAATTGTTGGAAATACTAAAACAACTGAGAGGGGGGGAGTGAATCAGTTGTGTATAAGCTTAAACAATTTTATACCTTTTAAATAATTATTAAGATTTCTTCATGTGTCATCAACCAATCATACAACATATGGACAGTAAGAGTAAAGATCATCAGTTACACATGAAGTACACACAGAGACAGATTTTCACGAGGAAACCCATAAAGGGAGAAAACCTCTTCTTCTTTGAAATGATAGGCAGTCTTTTGCAGTTCTGTACATCATTTACAATTGAGCACCAACTCAATGTGAGGCTGCTACCTCTGTTTTACAAGCTACAACTTGTTGAGAGCACCAACTCTCTGTTTTCTCTAGCACCCACTAGA
>JASDQU010102909.1:71502-115390 GCA_032191745.1 Picea mariana | reverse complement strand
TTTGGAAACATACTTATGTAGTTAACATTGTATGTTGAGTTGTTTCCCAAGTCATAGAATCTTAGAAACTAGAAGTACTTGTAAGTCTCCCACACCTATGATTGATTCCAAATGCATGCAAGATATATTTCTTAGCCATGTAATTTGAGATTTAGTGTGTATGTTTGTATAATATTTGAAAACTTGTGTTATTTTTCTTTGAAAATTACCCTCTGACACATTTTCACAATCATTTTTTTATTTTCCAAGTTACAACACCCAGGGAAAACCCCCAAGTACTTCCCCTCATTTCGAGGATGGTACCCTGAGTAAACCCTAAAATATTCAGGGTACAAGGATGATCAACAACAAGGCTTTAATCCATTACAATAATATACTTGTTATAAGCTCAAACATGCCAGTTTCCTGAATTGAACCCGGGTGGGGAGGATAACAACATTCATCCCAACCACCCGAGCTACACCCAATTGACACATGCACACAATCAACGTTGACACTATTTTTTAAATTCAAATTACAACCCTTGATATTTCAAGTGTTTAATTTGTTTTACCAAAGATGGAAAGTTTTCATTACTTCTAAAAAATACCAGGTCCATTGTTAAAAAATGCTACAAATATACTCGAGTGTTCTTATAAAAATGCATGATAAGTTTTGTAAAAGTGTTATTACACACACACACACACACACACACACACACACACACACTTTTCTTAATAAAAGTGCTTTATAGAAAAACATACCAATCTAACCCAAAATCATTTAAAAAAAAACTCATTTGCTTGCCAAGGGTTTCCTCAACATGAGTGTGCATTCCTCAACTTCCATTCCTCAGTGTCAAAAATGATTCCTCAAAATTAGTATGCATTCCTCAACCTGCATTGAATAAGATATTGTCCATGATTTCATCTTTGAACCGATACAACCATGGGCACAACTATTGAAACATGGGGTTCCTAGGATACAAATTTCACTGTCGACAAATTCCAAGAGTGTGCTAGTGCATGGAGAGATACAAATAATTATCTGACAAGTATGCTAAATATCCTGAGACGGTCATACGTTTTTCAATTTATGTTTGGAACCTTCAATTAAAAAAATGAGTAGATAGATGATGCCATAGATAATTATGATAATATGGCTATGGAATTGAAAGTATTTGGGGATAGGGTTTACCTAGACACTGGTTTGGTTGCAAGAACAACAAAAATTCCCCATAGAGGGGGAGAAAAGTTTAACTCCAAAAAAACCCCCAAGGTAGAAAAGATTGAGATGGCTAGTAAAATATGTGGGAAAAGGTATATGTTCTCATGAATGGTTTATTAATGCAAGATGTTCCCCAGGGACTATACAAATCTTTGATTCAACTTGTCCTTAAGCCAATTATGAATCATCATAAGAGTGATATTTCCAGTGACTGCATGAGGCTAGTTATTTATTGGGTTGAATATAGGGCCATATATGTCCGTCATATTTTGGATAAAAAATTACATTATGCCCTAGAAGAAAGTAAAAAAAAATAAGATTAAGTTTAGTTTCCCAGACACACTGCAAAAAATTATTGATTTATATCGACCTAGTGTTCAAACAAGCCATATTAAAACTTACTTTAGGAGATCAAAAACAAAGAAAACCATCGAGGAAGTACCTGAACAGACTCTGGTTAATGGTGTGGAAATATGTTTTGATACAGTTGTCCAAGATGAAGTTACTATTGTCCAAGATTTAACAGACCTACATGATTGTATGGATGAATCCGAGGAGCAGGAAGGTATGTTAAATTATATGAAAACAAGAAATGTTGATTTTTTTGATACTTTAGAAAGTACAATTGATAGAATTCCTCATAAATAGATGGAAATAATTGAGTATAATGTCCCTATTATGGCTGATTCTACCTCTCCAAGTTTAAATGTGCACTATTCAACATACATTTTTTTATGATAGATTCATTTTCTTGGTATTTGATAGAATGATGCATTACAAACTAGTTGCAATGGAGGGTTCTTCCCCTCTAAATATATGGAAGGAAAAGTGCAAAGTAAAGGATAAGAATATTATTGAATGCATGACGAAGATTGTGAATCTACAATCAGCAATTGTTCATGAAGCACAAGAATAAAAAAAAAAAACACTAAACAACAAAGATCATATTATTAATGGATTAAGAAGTGAGGTATCTAGAATTGGACTGGAATATCCGAGGGTGATTGATAATGTCAAGGCAGTGTTCAAAGATAGAAAGGCTACATATGAAAACACTATTACAAAACTTGAGGAGGACTTGAGAAGAAGAGTAGAGGTTTTCAATATATCTCCATTGCAAACTATATGTAATCCTATTGTGGATGAATTAAATAAGAATTTGAAGGACAAAGAGACATTTAATGAAATTTTAAAGGTTCAATTAAATTGAAAATAAAGTGAAAGAGGAACATGAGAAGAGTAAATCACAAGTTGAAGAATATAAAAACATAGTGACCGGATTGAGGAAACAAACTGTTACACAAGGTAATAAGTTGAAAGAAAGACATTTCACATGTGTTAGTGAAAAAGTGAAGATTAGAGAACTTGAAAAGGAAATAGAAAGGCATAGTAAATAAGGTGGAAAGGGCCAGGGTAAATGTAAAAGCTAGGGTATGGGTAAGGGTAAAGGTAAAAGTTAGGGAATTCCAACAAAAAAAATGCCTTCAATTGACTTGGAGAAGTCCCTAAAAGCACAAGATAAGAGGTCTCAGGAATTTCTCTCATTAGAGAGTGATCTAGTTGATCTCTATGCTCCATCACCAATGATTGAATCATTGAAGGCAAAGATAGTTGAGAGAGAGGAAGATATTACAGAGCTCAAAAGTGAACTCTTGCAAAACCAAAATGCACAACATTTGGGATGTGACATGGAAATAGAAAACTTGAAATCCCAAATTGTTGATTTACAACATAATTACAGAGTACCACAATAATTGAGGCAGTACCAATTTTGTCTACTACATCGGAGAAACAATATTTGAGGAAACAAAAGCTCGAGAACGAAGTATAAAAACTCGGGGGTCAATTGGATGAAGTTCAATTCCAACTAAAATCACAAAAGGAATAACTTGAATGGAATTAACATGAACACTCAAAGACGTATAAGAAGAATGTAGAAATATCGAAAAAAAAAGCAAAAAATAAAACAACATTGCAAGACACATTGCAAGATTATGCAAAGAAAGTTAAAGACCTAGAGAAACAATTAAAACATGTGCTTGTTGCGGTTCCAAAACAATCATAAGACTCTACAAAAGGAAAGAGAGACTCTACTGATTTTTATTCATCTCAAGAACAAGGCGCAGAGTTACATAACAACATTTGTTTATATAAGGTGTCTATGTAAATACATTTAAATATGTAATATATATCATTATTTTGGCAATTTATTGACAATGTATTTTATTTAATGAAGTTAATGAATTCAATGCCATTTATAGTGTTCATTTTATTTTGTGTTAACATACATTTTTTATTGACAGAAAATTAATTTCAGTCCGTTGCTAGTTCTCATTTTATTTGGTCTTGATGGACATATGTGATTATTAATTAATAATTTTTCCTCTAAAAAAATCATATTTTGATTACTAAAAATAAAATTACATTTTAAAAATGCATGTCAACTAATAAAATAGCTCACTCTCACTCTGCTTGAAATTGAAATATGGTAAAGGGTTGAAATATATAGTAGTTTATGGTTATAAACATGTATGAGTGTGTATAGTTACATATCAAAGCTTGTAATACTTTAAAAGTTACTTGAGGTTGAGTTATACACATATGCACCAACATTATCATCTTGTTTGCAATATGTTTGAGTAAAACATATGTAGTTTCATGTACTTGACATGTTGATATAAAAATGGTAATTGCATTGATTTATCTTTTTTGTTATGAATATGAAACCTATATGTTTCAAGTATGAATATGGCTTGTAAAAAAATAAGTGTGCATGCATATTACAATACAAACACAAGCTACAAATGCAACAATTGTTTGATTTCCTCCACAATGGTAATTTTTATATCATGACCATTCATAATTCAATATATGGATAAAATATATATAACTAGCACTTAACACATGCACTATATATATATATATATATATTCCAAAGATTGCATATTTATATATAGATAGTCTTAAACCCTAATATGCAAGCAATATTACATAAATACCCTTCTGGGCATGTTCATATACAACAACAATATCTCACTTGTGGAATCATTAATCTATGATCTATCACTATAAAACATTTTAGAGTTGTATATGTAAAAATACATATTATTTCATGAATTTAACCAGAACCAAAATGTATATTTCACCCTACACCGAATTCTGGGGACACAACAACATATATACATCCTGCATTTTTCCCTAACAAGGCGTTCATTTTCCTCAATGCCCTATTTTCATGAAATTTCATAAGGATAGTGTGCATAATGTGCATAATTCATTTAAAGATATTATTTTTCCCTAACATTATGATTTTAGGAATTTATCATGCAAATCCTAACACAAGGCTTGCATTTTTCACTCCAGAGCGTGCATTTTATAGCATTCCCTGTTTTAGTGTGCATTTTCTTCTTCTTAAGGAATACATATCTCATATTAAGGAAAGCATTACTCAATATCCTATATATCCATCATCTCATCATACAAAATTCACCACTGGGCGTGCATTTCCCTTAATATGGTGCACATTCTAAGAAGGTCAATTCAAACAATTTTCCCTCTTTGTCCTACAAGACAATTTTTGGTATTTTTGCACAAGAAAGGGTTTTAAGTTTCCAATAGCACAAACAAAGGTATTGGCAGATGCACAACTTTTCTACAACCCCGTAACTTGTAATATTTCCTGTAATATTGACCTATTCATTCTATAAGACAATTTTTGGTATTTTTGCATAACAAAGGGCTTTGTTTCTCTAAATTCACAAACAAATGTATATGCAGATGTAAAAATTTAAATTACACACTCTCGACCAACTTGAATCCATCAATTTGGAGGTGAACAAACTCTATATTTTCTATGATTTATTCTCTTTATAGTATTTCCTTATATGGGTTAATTATTTGTTGTTAAGCTTTATTCCATTTTATATGTATCATTGGTTGGTTAGATGTCATTGACCTTGATTTATCTCATAACCCACAATCCTCTCATTCATCAAAAGGTCATGAATCGTTGTGCATAGAAATCATCCTTTTTGCAGTGTAAATGCACTCTTAATTCAATGAACATGTTAAAAATATTGTAATCATAAATTTACAACTTAAATCTCAAATTATGGAGGCTTATCCAACTTTGGGCGTGTAGTTTCATATAGCCAACTTTAACAAATTGGATCTTTGGTTTTACAAGACAATTTTTAACCTTTATGCACACCAGATATGTTTTTTTCTGAATATCTGGAAAACTTTCCAAATTACAAGGAAAACTTTGCCTCTTTTGCACAAAAATCATTTTTAAACTTACAATTGAAAACTTATCAACATGAATAGGTATAATATGATAAAACACACCCCCAACAACTTTCACAACTCAAATATAAGATATAATAAAACATTGGCTTACTTTTTACAAAGGGGTTATGCATTTCTAGGGTTTTACTAGGTATCTCTTACCTGTTTTTGCACAATAGAGTCTTTTATGTATGTATATGAAAACATAAGTATATAGGATTATGTAAAATGACTTAACAAATCATTTCTAATCTGAACCACTCAAATTGAATGAGTTTTGAAACTTGGGTGTGTGTTTTAGTGTAGTTTGACATGCATTTTGCACCAAGGAAAAATTTACACCAATGCAAAAATTGTCCTCTTTTTCCTACAAGACAATTTTTTTTTATCTTTTTGCATAGAAAAAAGTTTTAAGTTTCAAATTGCACAAACAAAGGTATAGACATATATACTAATTTTCTACAACCCTGTAACTTGTGATATTTCCTGTAATATTGAACTCTTCATTCTATAAAACAATTATTGGTATTTTTGCACAACAAAAGGTTTTATTTATCTAAATGCACAAAAAAGGTATATGCAGATGTAAAAACATAAACTATAGACTCTTGACCAACTTGAATCAATCAATTTGGAGGTGAAAAAACTCTATATTTTCTATGATTTATTCTCTTTAAAGTATTTTTTATATGGGTTAATTATGTGTTGTTACATTTTATKCCATTTTCTATGTATAATTGGTTGGTTAGAAGTAATTAACCTTTATTTCTCTCATAACCCACCATCCTCTGATTCATCAAAAGGTCATGAATATTTGTGAATATAAATCATCCTTTTTGGAGTGTAAACACACTCATAATTGCACAAATATGCTAACAATATTGTAATAATCAATTTACAACTTAAATATTAAATTATGGACGCTTATCCAACTTTGGGTGTGTAGTTTCATATAGCCAAATTTAACAATTTGGACCTTTGTTTTTACAAGGCAATTTTTAGCTGTTATGCACATCAAGTAGTTTTTTGTATGAAAATGCCAATATAAGGCTATAGACATGTGTAACATCACAAATTACATTTCATTCAATTTGAACCACTCAATTTGGGTCAAAATTGAGAGTGGGCCTGCATTTTACTCTAAGGCAGTCTTGCCTTCAAATTTACATGAAATCCCAAATCTAGGTGCATGAAATCAACCTCTCCCATTCTAAAATTTCACTTTAGATGACATAGGTAAATTAAAAATATAGATATCTCCATCTTAAATCTTATAAAAAAAATTTAGGTGCTACAAAGAAGCTTGGGCATGCATTTTAATTTGGTCACTTAGTATAGTTTTGACCTTCCAATTTACAGGGTAAACTTTGTCTCTTTTACACAACAACCATTTTTAAAATTGCAATTGAAAAACTAACAACATGAACAAGTTTGATATGATAAAACACACCCCCAACAACATACAAAACTCAAATTTAAAGTATAATAGAACATTGACTTACTACTTACAAACAAGTTGTGCATTTCTAGGGTTTTACTAGGCATCTCTTGCCTACTTTTGCACAACATAGTCTTTTATGACTGAAAACAAAAAACTAAGTATATAGGATTATGTAAAATGACTTAAAAAATCATTTACAATTTTAAACACTCAAATTAAATGATTTTTGAGACCTAGGTGTGCATTTTAGTGTATCTTATTATGCATTTTGCACCAAGGAAAAATTTACACCAACACAAAATTTGCCCTCTTTGTCCTACAAGAAAATGTTTGGTATTTTTTCACAGTAAAGGATTTCAATTTTCCAATTTTACAAGAAAAGGTATAGATAGATGTACAAATTTTCTAATAATCCCCCCATACCCCCCTATAACATCAATGAATTTAAACTCCCAAGCCCCAAGCAATCTGCGTATAAATCTAACTATTTTATCCCCATTTGACATTGTCTCTTATAGGGGGAGGATGTCATGTTTATTCACATCAATAACCCTTTTTAAGGCTCATTTTTTGAATGGGATGGTTGAGCTCCAAGAATTAAAGGTTAGATAGATCCTAAGGAACCTTTAATAGGGGCATTTTCCACTCTAAGGACCCCTTCCATTGTCAACTATTTACCAAACATAAACTCACTCATAGATTTGTTTTGATAAAAATAAATGGACTTATTTTCTCTTCTCTGAGCCCTAGTTCCCCTTCCATAGTTTATAACTAATCCCCCTTCAATTCCCCCCTCTTAGATACATCTTCCAAATTTCCTGAAGGAAGATTCAAACAATATTTTAAAGATGTATGAAAGATCTCTTAAAGATTGCAGATAAACACTAAATATCACAACAAGCATCACATATAATAAAATTATGAGTCAAAATTGTATTGATATTCCATTAATTCGTCATAATAGTAGGATATTTACATGATATACATCACAATTATGGTCTCAATTACAAAACTGGGCAAAGTGAAATACAAATTCCACACCTTTGTTCTTTGCGAAGATTCCTCCTAATGTCTTTTTGACAAGCCTCTCCTTTCCCATCTCTCTACTTACAACCTTATATATTTATATGTTCCCCATGGGGACCACCTCGACCCATAGGTAAATTACATAAGTTGATCATAATTAACTTTACATGTATTTATAGGTCCTCGAGTCAGTTGTTATAGCTCATGGTTTTATAAACATGCCTCTGTGATCTTCATTTGACGATGGGGTGCCACGTGTCCCTAGAGGTTTGATGGAAGTCTTTATTAAAAATTGTCTGAGAGGAGTTGGAATGTCAAGGATGATTGGATGTAATGGGAATTTCGACGAATGTTGGGGCACTAAGAAAAAATAAGGAAATTTTGATAATTACTTAGTAATTTCCGAAGGTACGGTCAATTTTATCCGTACCATATAAATACTATTTCGGACTTAAACACCATATGAGTAGTGTAAATAAGTGATGCCATTTCAATGCAATTATATGACAAACAAAGAGATAATAATTCACCATTCAAATTTGTGCATAATAATGACAAATGCATTAATTCAGGGGATAACCTAACATCATAGCACACTTGTTGCAATAATGACAAGTTAGGAGTTGCATAATATATTGGATACATGAAATCTAACTAAAGGGAATAGTCCCATAATCATCCTAGCAAATTCATAAATGTATAGAAAATGAAACAATCACACATAGAGAAAGATCGCTCACAACCATTTATAACAATAAAAAACATTATTTCAAAGATAAAACTTTTCTTTCCCTAAAATATAACTTAAAATAAAGAGAAAAAATCCCTTTTCTCTTACAAGAGATATTTCTGTATAGTTGTAACATCATGTTTTCCCCCAAAAATATAATTATGCTAATAATTCATGTAATTATATTTAATTTAATGAAAACACCAAAACCAATGACTAAGAGGGAGTAGCCTTGAAAAGTACTAGCCATGATACACAAGTGGGAATTGATGAAGCATGGACTAATTAAGAGGTTGGGTAAGGTGGAGCTGATTTATTTTTATGAAGAAAATATGAAGATTTTTTAACAAGCTTAATTATGCTTTCTAAGCATAAACACACACCTTCCAGTGTACCTGATATGAATGGAGCCACATGACCAAGTATGGAAGGTCAGAAAGTGGTTGAGTTCGTTAATGGATGACCGATGGATTGATATTTTGAAGAAGCAAGGGGCCAATTGGATAACCTGACAACAAGACACCACATGATTTCCCATTCAAGATAGGGGCTGTTGACTGCAGGTGACATCTAACAGAAGTGACAAGATTCCTGGGGGGATTGGTGGAGGAAGAGACCAATGGTGGAAAAACACCACTAGACGAGAAGGATCCAATGAGAATATACAAGGAGTACATACACATGTACAAATCAATAGATAATAGGCGTTGAGAACATAGGATTTTGCAAGCATAACTTGAGGAAGAAAATAAAGTAAGAGGTTTCCTTGAAAAAAATAGGAAACTTGTCCAATTTGAGATTGATCATCCTGAAGCAGAGAAGATCTGAGTCAATACTGGAGCAATAATGGTCTGTAACTTGGTGCTCAGTTGAAAAAAATAAACACTGGTAAGGGGAGGTCGCTAAGGTATTGTTTAGCAGAGAAGGGACTCCCTTATGCAGAGGAAATCCAGTTGAGAAACCACCTGATAAACCTATAGAGACCCTAAGCTTAATGGAAAGGGGGGAAATTATGTTGTTGTTAGAGGAGGAAGGAGAGTAACCTTCTTGGATCATCTAAGTTGGAAACCAACTGAATCATTCCCCCCGTGGTATCATGGCTTGGCATGGGGGTGGCATAATGTAGGAAGTTACTCTACAGTATGACCTAAGGTTGGGAGGAAAGGTGTCCCCTCTCAGTCATTTAGAATTGGAATTTATCTTATCAGATAAGTGTACAAATTGGTTTGTTTAATTGTGTTTGAATGTTTTATATATGTGAATATCTGAATTAAATGGTAAATGTGGTTGTTTATAAGCAATGAATTGAACCCGTGAATGAATGGTATGTATCTTTCATGGGTTTCATTTGGTCAAATAATTTATGGAAAGAAGGTGAACCAATATCGATATCCTATGTCCCTAAGAACCTTACAAATTTATAGGAAAGTTTGCAGGACATGGAAAAAAAAATCATTACATTGTGGAGCTAGTGCTTCGTAGTGAAAGAGATTTTTGTGAGGAATGGAGGATATTGTTTTTTAGGTGGAAATATTGCAAGATATGCAAGAACTTCCTTTCAATGAGGTTATTGGGCCTTAGAGAGTCTGGGAATAGGTCTCGAACCCTTAATAAATATGGTAAGGTATTTTAGAATCTAAAAAATGACTAAGTCCCTGAGTTGGATTGTTTTCCTTGAAGAAAACCTGTTTCCATTCAAAATGAATTGAATCCATCAATTTGGCTTGTTGGGCAGATCCATAGTTTTGGTCGGATGATTCCACTTTAGGAGTGGTTAGACGAGGTTGTGTTTGAATCCTGTAGAGGAAATCCCTGAGTTGATTGATACTGTCGATCTATCATAGAACGACCAGGATCAAAGTAGACATTTGATGTCAGAGGTCTGAATACCATAGATCTTTTGAACTATGTTCATGAGATATCAGTCGTTGGATTTGGTGAGAGACAAACCGAGGAGGACGAACCCAAAACCCTAACGAGCTACTTTTTCAGACCCAAATACCACAAAGACCATTTGATTATATGCATTGAAATCGTTTGATCCATTTGAGAGGCATATGGTTGGATTGAGAACCTTGAAGTGGATTTTAAACTCAAAGAAGAGGTGCTCAGAACAGGAAGGGTTCTGAAAACAAAGGATATTCACCGATCGATAGGAGGGAGAGATTTAAACTTAGCTGTAGGTTTTTGCAGGTCCAATATGTTGCTAAGTGGAATGGGTACTCAGGAAAAGAGTAATATTCAGGTAGGTAGAGGATACAATGCTATCATATCCATTGAAACTCCTGGACTGAGGACCGTTAGATTCCAGGAAATGGCCTATCGAGATAGTATTATCAAAGGGGAGATCAACATGGATGGTTGGGACACTCTGATAGACTAGGTCTAAATAGGTCCATATCGTCACTTAGAGGGAGAAAGACAAACCCAACCATCTGATTTAGGGCGCATAAGTACCTGGGGACTTTAGTAAACTAAGTGGAGATATTTATCTGAGAATTAATAAGAGTTATTGAATATTAAACTTTTATAGGAGAAGTCCTCACTAAAAGGACTAATGAGTGTGATAGCATGCCCATAAGGAGAAATTAAGGAAAATCAACATCCCATGAGCCTAAGTTCATATTAGGGGGATCAAGTGTATTACAAAGTGGTATCAGAGCAACGTTCAAACTATAGGCTTGAATGGGTCACCAAGGCTGCTTAAAACTTGTTTAAGAAATTTTTAATTGTTGTTTCACATGCATGATTTAAATTGATAGTGAGTGAAATTACTAATAACAATTATTATTTCAGCATGTAGGATGTACTGAAAAGCAGTAGAAGTGATTGGTACAACACAGTATGGATGACACCTCACACCTCATATATGAAGAGTTTGAGGGTTGGAGGGATAGAGAAACTCCTCCATATTTGATGACCATTGTTAGAAGTCCAAAGACAGACAATGAGAGGCTTATGAGAGCCCAAGTTGAATTGGAAGAGTTGAATGTAGTACTGCTACAGACCCTATCTGAAATCCATAAATATCTACAGTAAGGCCCTAGTAATGTAGAGTTGCAGCAGTTGGAGAGATTGAAAACCCTTCAAATGCTCAAAAGCATGGGTTATCTCACAACGATGTAGGAAAGTGTTATTCAAGAAAGATACATCATAATGCTAAGAGGGGCAGATCTAGTGGAAGTGTTTCCATGGAGTTGTCTAGTTGGAATACTACTTCGATAGAGTTGTCCAGTAGTGGCACAGAGTCAAGTGTTCCAAAGAATAAGAAGGGGAAGAATTCTCATAGTTATTTTATTGAAGAATTCAAGAATGCTAAGCCACCTACCTTCGATGGGGAAATTAAGAAAGGAGAAGAAGTTGAGGCATGGATGTTTGGTTTGAAGAAGTACTTTTGGGTACACAATTACTCCAAAAATACCAAGGAAAGGATTTCCATATTTAACTTGAATGGAGGAACCTCCATATGGTGGGAAGACCTCAAGGTACTATAGGAAAGAAAAATAACATGGAAATAATTTGAGAAACACTTCTAAAAGGATTACTTGTCAGAAAAGTATTATGGTGACAAAGTCAAGTAATTCTATGAGCATAAGTTGTGTCAGATTACAATGGATGCATACGCCAAAAGGTTTATGGAGTTGTTGAGGTATATCCCTTACCTCAAGGATAGTAAAGTGAGAGTGCAATGTTTTCTCAGTGCGTTTCCACAGTCCTACCATGATCGAATTGAGTTTGATAAAACCAATAAATTGGAGGACACTGTTCGGAAGGCTAAGTGTTTCTATGATCAGTCTAAGCATAAGAAGGATCCTTCAAAGGAATAGAATAGGAAGGACATGAGTGGATTCAATAAGAAATGATTCAAATCCTTTCCGTATAAGAATTCTAGGAAAGGTGCACAATTGGTTCAGCCAAGAAGAAGTGTGCATCAATGAATTTTTCCATCTCAGAGTGAAAATAAACCAATAGATCAAGCAAGATAAAGAGAAGAGGATCCCAAGAAAGGACCTTTGCAATGCTGGGGATGTGGAGAACCACACCTATTGAGGAATTCCCCCCGTAGACAACATGATAATAGAAGGATGTATACCAAGCAAGAGGAATATGCAATCAATAATGTAGCCAGAAGCGTGCCAATAATTTATGCAGCCGCAGAGAACCAACAAGGAGAGAAACAAGCCTCTGTGGTGGAATTGGAAGGTATTGTTGCCAATCAACCTATTTCTATTTTAATTGACCTAGTTTCTAACCTCAGTTATGTTTCTCCTCAAGTTGTTGAGGCATGTTCATTACAGAGAAAGAAACATGTGAGAGCATGGTTAGTTCAATTGGCCACTGGAACAAAGATGAAAGTGGTTGAGTTGATTGAAGCATGTCCAATTGAAATGGATGGACCACAGACTTAGGAATCCTTGAAAATCTTACCCCTAGGTTCATACGGTGTACTGTTGGGAATGGATTGGCTATCTTCCCACAAGGCAAGGTTAAATTGTTATGAGAAGGTTATAGAATGCGAAGATAAGGAGGGAAATGAAAGGATTTACACCCTCCAAGATAATCTTGTTTTGATTTTGTAAAAACCTAGGAATTATGAGTATGTACACCCTTGGGGGATTTTGAAGTCAAATTTTAACTTCAAGCTCAACTCTTTAAAGGTATTTATTATTTAAGGTGTTTTACCAAGAGAATTATGAGTGTGTACACCCTCTTGGAAAACCCTAATAGGAAAAACTATACTTGGAAATTATGAGGATGTACACCCCCAAGTCCCTAGAATAACCTCTTCTTCCTCTTGACCTCATACTCAAATAGCCAAAGTCACTATTCCTTGCAAAAGTTGCATTGGAGAAACAAATTGCTTGCCTTGGGAAATGTGAAATTTTCACATTTTGAGGATCATCCTTTCGGATTTTTGTCTTGATGATTTGAGGAATATTACCTCCTTAGGGAATCCTCTTTTACCCAAAAATCAAGTTTCTTCACTAAATTGTTTTCTATAGCCATAAGGATACATAAAATCACTAACCCTAGGTTCTAATATCTCACTAACTAGCCCCTAACTTTCCTCCAATTTCCATCCACCAAGTCTCCTAGCCGGGGCACACTTTTTGGGACACCTAGAACTAACATATTACCACTAAATTTGATGATAATTTCCCTAGTTAGCTACAACCATAGGTCTGCAATTTTCTTCAGAAAATTCAAAATTGTGACAACCCTAAACCATTGACTGATTCCTAGCCTAAACCTAGCTATTTGCCAACTTAACTGACATACTAACTAGCTAGTCAATCTAACATCTCAAAGTAGCTCTAGTGTAACATTTATTGTTGATTTACTAACTTGTATGTTTCTATATTTTAGGGACATAAAGCTTAAATTTTTTATACATTACTATACTTGGTTGGAAAAGTGCCTTTTATTGTGTCTCGGGCAGGTACAGGTGCATCAACAACTATCTCTTTACTTGGTATCCATTTACCTCTCTTCACTTACCATTTTCAACCAATCATTTCTTCCATCACTTGACCTTCTGGGCGAATTCTCCTTACAGTTCCCTTCGTCCTTCTCTTTCCCCCTAGGGTCACCGAGATCACCTCCCTAGAGTGACCTAGTCAACTTTGAAGTGCGAGACCTACATCGAGGTGACATTGGGTGTAGTGTCCCTTAGTTGTAGCAGTCACTTTTATGGTTGGGTCAGGATTTTCCCAACCTACAACCTTTGCTATAAAATTTTTGCATCATTGTTGGGGAGGATTTTGAATCCTCTTTGTGCCCTAAACATCACTTTTGGAAAGTCTTTTTCCCAAAGCCTTCACCCCAATATTGCCTGGCGACTCCACTCCAAGAACCTACCCATTTTACTTTGACAAAACTTCTTCAAAGTTTTTCTAGAAACTCCACCATTTCCTGAACCCACTTACCTTTCCCCTGCTCTCCCCTTTCATCCTTTGATAAGCCTTGCTCTCCCCTAGAAATTCCTTTGATGTGTTGTTCTAGTCGATGGGACTATGGCAACTTGGAATCAACCAAGACTCCACCATCTCTTATGGAAGGGAATTTTGCAGATGGAAAGGGAAAAATATTCTAATGAAGCTGTAGAAGAGCTAATGAATCAAGTAAAAGAGATGCTTGAAGAACATGCTTATGAAGAAATCTCCCAAGAAGATCCCGATGAATCTTATCAGGTTGAAGATTCTAAGGAGGCATTTAATGAAGATGAAGTTGTTTCACTTAATGAACTAGATGAATACATCCAAGCCGCTATTCCTCCTACACATCAAGAAGAGAACACTATGAGTTATGACCCTTTCAAGGATCTTGATGAAAACTAGTTCCATGATCCTGGAAGTGAAGGAGCACTAGAAGATCCCTCAGATAAAGTTGATCAACATATTGACACTTTCATACAGATTGGAAAACGTGGGTGGGACATGGGCCTTTTCACCTTTGACGAAGATCCCACTTACGACGTTGAGGGTAGCCCTCAAACAAAGGATTGGTCTTTGTGCATATATGACTCAAATGTTTGGGATGGTGATGGTGACATGATCACATATTTGATCGATCCATTTGAGAATGACTTGTCACAACATATTTAGGGTGATTCATATCCTTTTGGGGATTCATATTTTTTCTATGAGGATTTTCAGACATCTTCACCCTTGATTTTGGAAGAGTAACAAGACATAGCCATCCCACGAAAATCATAGGTTAACTCTATGAAGTGGAAGCTTTTTCATCTTGGATATTCTCACAAGGATTCACAGATGAAGAGGCAACATTTTTTTTCTTCTAGATCTGAGCTTGTCCCATACCTCATGTTTTCCCCTCGGGTGAAGCATGGCGTATTCTTGAGTTATCTCACATCTTCTCAGTCTTTAGGGAGCAGTCTTTTTTTTGATGAGGATGAATAGGAGCCATCATCTACATATTCTAGTCCACTCCAAAGATGGATAGATCGGGTTTGTGGCTATGCTTGCAGGTGGGAGTTCCAGTACGGTCGAGATTGTGGTTTCTCTTTTTAGCATGATTTCATCCCTCCCACACATCTCCATGAGTTTTGTTTCATGATATATTTATGCTCATGATTACTATGTGTTGTAATTATCTTTGTTATTTCACATTATTAAGTATAGGGGGAAATGTCTTCGTTTGATGATCAGGTGGTTGCACTGGTTCTATGATTTCACCTGACACCTTCAAGACTTGATCTTCAAGGTCCCAGGACCCCAGGTAAGTAGGTAAGTCATATTTCTTTCTTGCATCTTGAATTTTGTTTGCTCATATTAGTTTTATTGCATTACATTTTCATTTTTATCTACTTGCATTATTGAGTTCATCATCATATATGTATACTTAGTTATAAATTTTGTCAAAATTTTCTTTTTCTATCTTATTTGATTTTGATTATGACCATATGAGAACAAGGATGAGTAGGCCATCCTACACTTGACAGTTTGATGTTTCCTTGTAGGCACAATTATAACAAGAGATATTGTAGTTCTCATGCACTCCACAGTGAGCACATGTCCCCAAGTAGGAGCCAGATGTTATCCTCCTTTTTTGGATAAATAAGGAGATTATGTCTCGAGGCCCTCAGGTTGCAGATATGAAGTGCCGAGAGACCACATGACCAGAAGTATCTTTTTTTTTTTTCACATCTAGAGACCCGCATCACCACCACAGTGACTCAACACTTAGTCATCGTCCAAACCATCTTGCCACCACAAGTCACTTGGGTCTTTCTCCATGTGGTACAAGTCAAGTATGATGGTGGGTATCATTTTAATATTTGAGGCATTCAAGCTTGTGTATCGAAGGTTATTTTTTATTATGAGACATTTGATTTGGAAAATATGACTTTTACCTTGTTTAAATGTTGGTGGTTGAATTGGGAACTCAAGTATATGGTCACCCTTAGGATGGGGTTTTTCTGGGAGCTTCCTTTGATGAGTCATCATGCCACTCCTAACCATACTTACCACTTTCCATCACTCTTTCTCCTCATGACACCATCTCTTGGGATTTTGGGGTAGACTGACCCTAGAAGGGACCATTCCTCATTTCATGGGAAGAAGGGGCTAAAGGCCTAGAGGGGAGTTATATGGAAAAAGATAAAATCATAATAAAAGAACCTTCTATATGCTTCACCCAGGGATCTCGAGAAAGCAGTGAAAAGCTTCTCCGCAAGAAATTAAGGACCCCGTGAAAAGAATAAATAAAAATTCTTAAAGGATCAATTGAGTATAGGGGGTCTCATCACGAGACATCCTATCATGACTATGGGTATCTAACAGTATGACATTACCATTTATGGCCACCACACTAGGGTAATGGCTCTCAGTTGCATGGCTGAGGAAAAGGGGGTCTCTTCACGAGCCATCCTTCTCATTTTCGTGAAAGTACTTGTGGGTGACATTGACGATATCTAGTTTCCATGCCATGGCAGTGGCCTCCAACTCACCCTATGCTATATTGAAAGAAAATACAAAGAAATAAAGATAAAAGGAAATTGATAGGCTTGGAAGAAATGCATTATGGATGAAGGTTTAGCACACCATCCACAAAGGAACCCATAAATCAGATAATATGGACCCTTGCATATCATGAACCCCATGCCTATTGAGTACTTCCCCCATCCATTCCACTTCATTCACAAGACTCATATAGGGTTGTTACTAGACTTAGGGGTTTTGATCCTTTGAAAATATTACCATACCAACCCTCCCACAACCAAACTTGGAAAAACGTCTAGTTTCTTAAGCACATGTTTGTATGATGTAGTTTTGGTATACATGATTTGATGGCTCTTTTATTGACTTGATAAACTCATCATGATGCTTTGACTTGCGATTCTTGGAGGGCATGCCCATTTGTATTACAAGTACAGGTTGGTGGTTCTTTTGGAAGAATAATCCCAACTTGGGCTTCCATGAGGGAAAGCAACCCACTGGATGGATGACATAGGCCCACATGCCAGACAAAAGAGAGATGCTTTTGAAGGCCTAGGAGACAACTAGATATACATATCCCACCCTTTGCATTCCAAATGACTTTCCCATAAGGGGAAAAATGTCACTCCCTAGGGGCTTGAAGTCACATTTGAGTGGCATATGGTGGTTGATGATGAATCAAAGCATGACACATGTAATTTTGAAGTGGAGAGGCTTTGGATGATTTCCACATGGCCTTTGAAGGCCCTACTTTGCAGCCCATATCCAATGACGTGATTGATTTTCCAAAATTTCCTCCTTCAAGGGATGAAGTCACCTTTGTTTTAGGGTTTTCTTTGTGGAAAAGTGAAATTAAAGATAATTTTTAAATATTATCTTTGTAAAGGGACAAGATTAGGGTTGTTGACCTCTAGTATTGTGGTTTACCCTAGTAATATTATGTGGACAAACTATTTTGGAAACTTTTTGTATAAATAGAGATCATAAGATCTCATTTTAGAACATAACTCTCCATTGTCAGAGACCTTTGGACTGAAATTTTCACTAGCCGTGAGCATTCTCTGTCTCTCTCTCTTTGCACTTGTCTTGGTTTTTCTTGGCTGTTGGTGGAAAAGTGATGCGCTAGGCTTGGAATCTCTTTTTATTGCATTTGGATGGTCTAAATCTGGGAGATAAGGGTTTGTTCAATGCCTCTTATGAATTTGGTAAGAGAAATATGCATTTATTGTTTATTTATCTTGCTTTAAATTCTATAAATTGTCACTTTTCAAACCCTTGGGAGAAGTATAAGGGCATACAACCTCCCCAAGGTACTTTAATTTGCTTGTTTTGAAGGATATTTTTATTCAAAAGTGGTCTTGGAGAACTACAAGGATGTACACCCTCCAAGATAATATTGTTTTGATTTTGTAAAACCCTAGGAATTATGAGCATCTACACCCCTGGGGGTTTTGCAAGTCAAATTTTAACTTCAATCTCATCTCTTTAAAGGTATTTATTATTTAATGTGTTTTACCAAGACAATTACAAGTGTGTACACCCTCTTGGAAAAAATCTATGAGGAAACTATATACTTGGAAATTACGAGGATGTACACCCCCAAGTCCTTAGCATAACCTCTTCTTCCTCTTTCCCCCATTTCCCAATAGCCAAAGGCACTAGTCCTTGCAAAATTTTCCTTGGAGAAACAAATTGATCGACTTGGGAAACGTGAAATTTTCACATTTTGAGGATCATCCTTTTGGATTGTTGTCTTGATGATTTGAGGATTATTACCTCCTCAGGGTGTCCTCTTTTACCCACAAATAAAGTTTCCGCACTAACTTGTTTTCTACATCCATAAGGCTATAAAAAATCACTAACCCTAGGTGCTAATATCTCACTAACTAGCCCATAACGTTCCTCCAATTTTCAGCCAGTAAGTCTCCTAGTTGGGGCACACTTTTTGGGCCACCTAGCACTAACATCTGACCACTAACATTGCTGATAATTTCCCTAGTTAACTACAGCCATAGGTCTACAATTTTTTGAAGAAAATTTAGACTTGTGACATCCCTAAAATATTGACTAATTCCTAGCCTAAACCTATTTAATTGCCAACCTAACTCACCTACTAACTAGCTAGTCAATATAACATATCGAAGTAGCTTTAGTGTAACATTTATTGTTGATTTACTAACTTGTATGTTGTTGTATTTTAGGGAAAAAAATCTTAACTTGTTGATCCATTACTATACTTGGTTGGAAAAGTGTCCTTTATTGTGTCTTGGGCAGGTACATGTGCACAAACAACTATCTCTTTACTTGGTATCCATTTACCTCTCTTACTATTTTCAACCAATCATTTCTTCCATCACTTGACCTTCTAGGGGAATTCTCCTTAGACTTCCCTTCATCTGTCTCTTTCCTCCTAGGGTCACCGAGATTGCCTCCCTAGAGTTACCTAGTCACACTTGAAGTGTGGGACCTACATCGAGGTGACATTAGGTGTAGTGTCCCTTAGTTGTAGCACTAGATTTTGTGGTTGGGTGGGGATTTTCCAAACCTACAACCTGTGCTATAACAAGCCTGTTTAATATTTTTTATGGTAGAAAGTGTAGAGTTCCAATCAGTTGGGACAATCTAGTGGTTAGGATCATGATTAAACTTGAATTTTTAAAAGATATGGAGCATGCAATGGTTAAGATAAGGAAAAATATGAAATTAGCTCACGAGAGGGAGAAGAGCTATGTATACAACAAGAGGACTCGCAGAGAGTTCAAAGTAGGAGATCATGTGCATCTCCGAGTGAAACCCATGAGAAGTTCCTTGAGAATGGGAATGTTTGCTAAATTAGCACCCCACTATTGTGGACCATTTGAAGTCCTGGAAAGAGTGGGGTTAGTAGCATACATGCTTGCATTACCACCTACTGTTAGACATCATAATGTGTTCCAAGTATCTTTGTTAAAGAAATATGTACATGACTCTAATTATGTAATTAACTGGACTGTGATACAGGTGGA
This sequence comes from Picea mariana, assembly GCA_032191745.1. NCBI lineage: Eukaryota > Viridiplantae > Streptophyta > Pinopsida > Pinales > Pinaceae > Picea > Picea mariana. The sequence goes on along the minus strand of JASDQU010102909.1, from coordinate 95,236 downwards.
ACCAGAAGGAGAATTCTATCCCAAACTACAATGTATCCTAGACATGCGAGAAACAATGCTCAGAAACTGAGCCATTGTGTAGGTCATGGTGCACTGAAAGCACCTTGGAGCAGATGAAGCTACATGGGAGTTGGTAGATGCCATGAGATTGGCATACCCATTTTTATTTTTTGTATAATTGTATATACATTGTGTTTTAAACACTGTGGATGATGTTCCTTTAAGGGTGAGGGGAATGTAATACCCTATTTTCCCCCAAGAATGTAATTATGCTAAGACATCATGCAATTATATTTATTTGAATGAAAACACCAAAATTGTTGACTGAGAGGGAGTAGCCTTGAAAATTACTGGTCATGATACACAATTGGGAATTGATGAAGTAGGGACTGATTAAGAGGTTAGGTAAGGTGGAGATGAGTTGTTTTTATGAAGACAATAGGAAGCTTGTTTAACAAGCTTAATTATTCTTGCTAAGCATAAACACACACCTTCCAATGTACCTGATCTGAATGGATTCATGTGACCAGTTATGGAAAGTCATAAAGTGGTTGAGGTTGTTAATGGCTGAGTGGTGGATTGGTATTTTGAAGAAGCAAGGGACCAATTGAATAACCTGACAAAAAGACACCATGAGATTTACCCTTCATGATAGGCACTGTTATTGCACAGTTTGTAGTTAGGATAAAAGGCGGAAGAAAAGAGGTCAAACTGGCATAATTGAACCAATCCCACCAACTGTCACCTTGATGGGAAGGTTCTTTCTATTTAGGGAGGTAAGGCCCAGGGGAGACGTCCCCGTTGACCTAGGGTTTTGAGAAGGCAAAGGGTTTTAGCAAGGCTAAGTCATAAAAATCCCCCTCACAAGTCACCACCTAATCAGAAAGTCCGACTTATAGCCAATAAAGATAACCAGAAGTAATAACCAATAAGATCACCTGCCCGAGAACAAAGCAACAATAAAATGATGCATATGCAAGCTTGCTTCTTGGTTAGTACTTCATATAATCAATGACCTTTTTGATAATAATAAATTGAGCAATAAATATTGATGAAGTCAATGTTTGTACAATATCAACGATTACAATATCACTTCTCAATAAATGCTATAGAAACTTGGCATTCAATGTAACAAATTAACACTTCATAGATAATGCCTTAACCAACCATTCAATTGCTTTAGAAGTAAAACAATAGCTACACAAGATGTTTATAGCACAAGAAAGGTGAGGAAAACACTAGGGTTAGTAGAGTTAGTCTAGGCTACGGTTAGTATGGTTAGGGTTTGTTCAAAGGTATTGGAAGTTTGTGAAATCAAGTCACTCAACACATGTGGCCTTAGATCAGTGCATTCCTAGGGTATATGGAGTCAAAAGGAGGATGCAAGTGCTGAAGGATAACGTGATAATGGTAAGACTAAGGACAAGAGAGTTAAAACTTGAGGTGTTGCTATGGCAAGGCCTCAAGGATGAAACACTAGGGGAGAGAGGCTCACTTTGGTGTAGGGGAACTAGGCCTCAGTGCTCTCTCCTCCCTCCTTAGCTCAATGGAAAAATGGCTAGCTCAAAAGATTGTACAAAACTAAGACAAGAGGTTTTGCAAGAAACTTGTTGCTATGGCAAGGCTTTACTAGGAAAACCCTAGGGAAAATCGACTCACCAAGGTGTAGGGGAACTAGGCCTTGATGCGTTTTCTCCTATTTAGCTCAACAAAAAAGAAAGACGGCTAGAATGGAAGAAGATGGATGGAGTGTTGCTATGGAAAGGCTCAATCCTCTTCAATAAGGGCTAGAAAGAAAGAATAGAGTGTTTCTAAGGCAAGCCTCTATCTCACTTCAACAAATAAGATGGCTTAAAACCTTGGTAGGGACATGAGACAAGGACCTTCAATGTGTGCTTGTCACCTAGGGTTTAATTCAACAAATTATAACCATAAATGAAAGAAAAACAATACTACAACCATTCAATTAAGAAGTTTTGCAGAAATTCACTTATATTTAACCAAGAAATCGTATAGCAAACCCTAGTTGTAACACCTCCCACCAAGAGAAATGCCAAAATGCCAATAAAAGTCCAAAATTGTCTTCCTTCAACAAGTGCACCTCCCAATTTCAGCCAAGAACCCTTAGAATGGTGCAAATTTCAGACCTCACTAATGAGTGAGTGAAAGATGATGAAAAACTAAAGGTTAAAACCCTCAATTTATACAATACAATGACCTAATTTTAATTTTTAGGTCATAAAAAGGCTGACAAGGCCAAAATAATAAAATCATACTGTTTTACATTAAATGTTCTAAATGAAACCCTAATCAAGCAAAAGGTGAGACATCATCCCCTTTCTAGGGTGACGTTAGCCCCTTCTAGGGCAAATGAAACCTCCAGGAGCAAAACGTTATCCCTCCTTAGGCTTCTCCAAGCTGCCACATGTGCCACACTGCCATAAATGTTTGCCCAAGATGTCCATAATGATGGATGGCATCATGGTCATGCTTGGTGATTTCATGGGCCTTCCAAGGCCAACATTCCTGTAGAGAGGGCTCATCCCCCCTAGGTATAGGCCTACTCAGCTACCTCTCATGGATTCTTCTGCTCTTCCTTGGTACAAATGCCATGCCTTGTCTCTGCCCCCTGTTGGGGTCTCAACATCCATCGGGTGGGATCTTCATCCCCATGGAGGTCCGAACTGATCATCTCCCCATGTGTACCTTTCCAACATGGTACCTGTCCGTCGGGCATGATCCTTCACATCAACAACTACACCCTCCATGGGCTCATAAGTCCCATGGATCATAGCAATGTCAATCACATATAATCATCAATATTTATTAAACATATGCATAAAACCTCTTCACCCCAGTCTAGTGCTCAAAGAGATTATACAAGTCTGCAATACAAGTTTGGGGAAAGTAACAAGACATCCTATTGGGTTAGTGTCTATTGGTAGAGGGATTTTTTTGGAAAGGATCAAATCCAAATCATGTAGGTGGGTGGGGTGGATGGGGATGTTTGGGAAAAAGGTGCAGTGATAGCAGGGATGGCTTACTAGTGGGTGCCTCTGTGGAGGGTGAGTTGTACTAGTCATGGATGCGATGTTTCCAAGCCCATTCATACCTTTTATGTTTACTCTTTTTCTTCCAAGATACTAGTGAAAGGACACTGCCTTAGATTGGTGACCATTGGTGGCAATGTTAGCCACAAACATTTCACGGAAATGAGAATGTTGTCTCATGATGAGACCCCCTTTCTCTTGGCTATGCCACCAAGAGCCACTACCATGGCATGGTGACCAGATGCTGGTAGTGTCATACTGCTAGATGTTCATGGACCTAATAGGCCAGCTCGTGATGAGACCTCCTATCCTCTAACTAGGTCTTGTCTTATTGTTTTTTTATCTTTTTATTGATTTTTCTCTCAAGAAGTACTTAGTCAAGGGACATTTCCCTGGCTTGGTGACCATAAGTGACAATGTTACCCACAAGTACTTTCACATAAATGAGAAGGTTGGCTCGTGATGAGACTCCCTTTCTCTTGGCCATGCAACCAAGAGCCACTACCCTGGAATGGTAACCAGATGCTGGTAGTGTCATACCGTTAGGCACCCATGGACCTAATGAGCTGGCTCGTGATGAGATTCCCCATCCCTCAACTAGGTCTTGATTTATTTTCTTCGGGTCCCTCTCTTTCTTGCTGAGAAGCCTTTTATTGCTTTCTCGGGGATCCCTGGGCAAAGCATCTCGAGGTTTTATTCTTAGGATTTTATTGTTAGCTTCTTTTACCCCCCAGGCCTTTAGCCTATTCTTCCCACCAGGTAAGGTACAACCCCTAAATGATTGGCTACCCTATGCCCAAACTAGTGTAAGGGGATGGGTGAGTGAGAAGTAAGATGGAAAGTGGTATGTATGACGAGAACGAATGATAGATTTTCAGAAATCCCCCCAGTGGAAACTTAAAACCTATGGACAAAGCTTGCTAGGACACCTTGTCATTCCCCCAAGACATGGTCAAATGGACAAGCATAAGATCCAAGCACCTGTTAGAAACAAAGGAATCAAATGCATATATTTAAAGGTTTTGAGTATCAAAGTGACACATACCATGATACTTGGACTCATTACCTCATGAAGAAAGAACCATATCTGATACAAGACCAAACCGAAGGTGATGGATGTTGCTGCTGCTGCTGACAAAGTGGAGGTACTGAAAGGGAGAAAAGATGGGCCCTCCAGGGCCATGATCAAGTCGATTTGTCTCTCGGTACTCCATGTATAGGACCTATGGGCCTCAAGACATAATCTCCTCATTATCCCTAAAAGTAGGGGATAACAGGCACTTCAGAATACAGGTCACATCTAATAGAAGTGATGAGAGTCCCAAGAGGATTGGTGGAGGAAGAGACCGAAGGTGGAAAAACACCACTAGGAGAGAAGAATCCAACGAGAAGACGTAAGGAGGAGTGCACATGCACACACAGACCAATAGAGAGCATGTTTTGAGAACTGAGGAGTTTCCGAGCGTATCTTGAGGAAAAAAAATAAAGTAAGAGATTTCCTTGAATAAAATAGGAAACTTCTCCAATTTGAGATTGATCATCCTAAAGCAGAGAAGACTCGAGTCAAGACTGGAGCAATAATGGGTTGCAGCTTGGTGCTTAGTGGAAAAAAACTGACATTGGTAAGGGGAGGTCATTGAGGGACTGTTTATAAAAGAAGGGACTCCCTTATGCAGAGGAAATCCAGTTGAGAAACCACCTGATAAACCTGTAAAGACCCTGAACTCAATGGGAAGGGGGAAACTTCTACTATTGTTAGAGGAGGAAGGAGAGTAACCTTCTTGGATCATCTGAGTTGGAAAGTAGTTGATTCATTCCCCTTGTGGTATCATGGCTTAGCACGAGGGTGTCGTATTGTAGGGAGGCACTCTACAATATGGACTAAGGTTGGGAGGAAAGGCATCCCCTCTCAGTTAGTTGGCATTGACATTTCTCTGATTAGATAAATGTACAACTTGGTTTGTTTAATTGTGTTTGAATGTTGTATATATGTGAATATATGAATTAAATGGGAAATGTAGTTGTTTATAAAAAAATAATAGAACCACTAAATGAATGGTATGTATTTGTCATGGGTTTCATTTGGTCAGGTAAGTTATGGAAAGAAAGTGAACCAGTATTGATATCTTGTCTCCCCAAGAACCTTACAACTTTAGAGAAAAGTTTGTAGGACATGGACAAAAATATCATTACTTGGTGGAGCTGGTGCTCTGTAGTCGGGGATATTTTTGTGAGGAATGGAGGACCTTGAGCCCCGAGAGTATCTTGATGTTTACGTGGAAAGATTGCAAGATATTCAAGAAATTCCTTTCGACCATGCTATTGGGACTTATATAGTTTGGGAATACGTGTCGAACCCATAATAAATATGGTAAGGTCTTGTAGAGTCTCAAAAATGATTGTCCCCGAGTCAAACTGTTTTCCCTAAAGAAAACCCGTGTTCATTTGGAATGACTTGGAACCGTGGATTCATCTTGTTGGGAATATCTGCACCTTTGGTTGGATGATGCCACTTTCATAGTGGTTAGACGAGGGCATGTTTGAATCCCAGAGAGGAAATCCCTAATTTTATTGATACCTTTGATCTGTCAGAGAACGACCAAACATAATAATTGGACCACTGGATTTTGATGTTAGTACGTCATAGTAAGGTCATCGAAGGTGATGAGAATTGAATTAGAGTAGACATTCGATGTCAGATGTTTGAAGACCGCATATCTTTTAGACTGTGCATGAAAGATCTCATCCATTGTATCTGGTGAGAGACACACCAAGGAGGAGGAAACCAAAACCCTGTCAGGATACATTTTCATCCCCAAATACCATGAAGACCATTGTATTAGACAAACAATAATTGTTCAATCCATCGAAGAGGTCTATTTTCAGAGTGAGAACCTCATGGTGTATTTTCAAATAAAAGTAGAGGCGCTCCAAAGAGGAAGGGTTTCGAAAACAAAGGAGTTTTTCCAATCAGTAGGAGGGAGAGATTTAATCTCAGACATAGGTTTTTGTGGGTCCCATCTATTGGTAAGTGGAATGGGTATGCATGAGAAGGGTAATCATCATGTAGGTAGAGGCTTCAATGTGATCGTATCTATTGGAAATCTAGGCCCGAGGACCATTATATTAAACAAAATGGCCCATTGGGATAATGTCATCATAGGGGGGATCGACCTGGATGATTGGGGAGCTCTGATAGACTAGGTCCAAACAGGTCTAGATCATCACTTAGAGGGAGAAAGATAAACCTGACCATATATTTAGGACTCATAGGTACCTGAGGATTTTAGTAAACTAAGTGGAGAGACTTATATGAGAATTAATAAGAGTTATTAAAGATTAAACTATTATAGGATAAGTCCTCACTCAAAGGACCTATAAGTCTAATAGCATGCCCATAAGGAGAAATAAAGGAAAATCAACATCCCACTAGCCTAAGTTTATATTAGGGGGGTCGGGTGTGTTACAATAGCTCATCCCAATGAATCTTGGCCTTTCAAATTCTCTAGCTATTCATCTATTTGTTGACTCTTCACCTCTCCTAAGAACATTGAAACTAAGCCTAGAAATTTTTCTTATTCTATTTTGTCTCTATATTGTTGAATAGTACCATTCAAAACCTTTACATTCTCACTAATGAGAGAATAAGTTTTATGAAATCTATCCCTTCTTGGGAAGAAGTCATAATATGCCATGGGCTTAACATTGGTGAATTTTAAAATTAACTTGGGTTTTCTTCTACTAATTTGAGCAATCACATATTCAAGGAAAGATTGGCCAGTTGAATCTATCACACAACATTGAATTTCTCCCACACTCATATTGTCTATGCATGCTACTCCAAAAAACTTCTCACTCAATGCGGTGTACATAAATTATCAAAGTTCATGAATGGATGCATTATATTCTACCCCATCTCACAAAAATGGGAGGACAAGAAACTTCTTGACCATGTTTCTTGTACAAATCATATTTTGCACATACTTGGTCCTCATATCTTGCATTTTCTCATGCATTTAATGGATATTTCTTTCTTGTTAAGTAAATATAGTACACATGAAAGAAATATCGAAAGGATGTAGAGTGGGGATTAGCTATGGAAATGATACATGTTTTTCCTTCCAATCCATGCATTGTAGTATCTGAAATTTGAAGTGTAGTACTTCCTCCATCTTCCCTCCTACAATCAAATTAAAATCAAGGTATTTTTAACGTTAATCATTAGATTTAACTCACAAATGAATTTAGCCACCATATCGAACATTATTATTTAAAAACAAGATACCATGATGGAAAATTCCATGTTACATATTGACTCACTCTCAACTACTTAGATCTGTTATTTGAGAGTAGTCATTTCTCAGTCCTTGGATTCCATATTTTCATGCATAGATTCTATCTTATCTCTAGTTATATATGTGAAAGCTAACTTTGATTCATCAACCACCATTGGATGAGTCTCCATCCCCACAATAACCCTTTTACTCTAGGCCATGTCCATAATGTACTTCAATATTACTTTTTCTCGTTGGATTTTTTTTTAATACATGTTTCTCTTTGTCGAAGAGAAATGACTCAATATTTTATTTTGGTCCCTCAAAATATTCTAGTAACTATGTTCATCATTGTAGCAACCATGAAATGAAACCATTCATTGGTTTTATGTTACTCTCTGCATCATCTTCTTCCCCATGATAATTCATATGCATGCTTCATATATACCTTGGGATAATTCCTCAATATATTTTGATAGTATATCTATACATTTATTTGGTGCTATTGGTTTGCCTACTATCATGAAAGAATTTGATATCAACTTCAGAGAAACCTCTCAGGCGTTAATGCTACTAAATTTGCATCCACAAGTAATTGCATACCCATATAACAATAACTCGTTCCACATGGAGTTTTTGACCTTTTTTTCTTCCTTCCTTTGTTGTACCTTCACTATACCCTTTACATTGACATAAGTGAGAGACATTCTATACCACTTGTCTTCTAGGATGGGTTGATGCACAAATAAGTATGCTAGGGGAAATGATATGATGAAAGTCACTTCCTTCTTGAGAGGGTAGTGGTGTCAAAAAGGCATCTCCATGAGGTGGAAAGGCTCCAAATCTGGTGTAGAATTTTAGGTGTGTAAACACTCAGTTAGCACATTACATCCTATCTTGATAAAATGGCACCAACTAATTCACCCTCTTCTATGTATGTGACATTAAAGTTTCCCCATGTAAGGATGTTTGATAAAAAATTTCGCTAATTATAATAATGTCTGGAATGCACTTCGATAAAACATGGGGATTTTTTTAATGCCATGCACTCCATTGTAGCTCACATTGTCTATGTAATAGAGGTCTATCAACTCTAATGCTCCAATGGTGGAAACATTGAAATAGGGTCAAATGATGTCATGTAACTTAAAATACACAACCTTGAGAAACTTCTAAAAAATTTCAAAATATTATTTTGTGTGCTTGTCTTGATAAAGCTCTTGAGATGAACATGCACCACCCCATTTTTTGGATTCCATGGTTATTTGAAAGGAGTAAATTCATAACCAGTGTGTATGAAATCCATTAGATAATATTACATATAGAATCAAGGAATTTAATTTCCCTACTTTCCCTGCTTGACCCTGTTGATATTGTAGCATAAACTACTTGATATCACATCAACCCAATTGAAGACCATATAGTCATTCAATATTGTATGGATGATCAACACTAGAATGATCCATAGGCCATCCACACTAGCCTCTCCAAATAACCATTAATTATCAAAACAAATCTTCCATGCCCATGTGCAAATCTATAGTATCATATAACCTGCTACTTTGCCTTTTTAAATATGCAGGGTGTTGGATTTATTCTCTTTCATTGGTCTTGAGGATTCTTTATGGTTTATTCTGATTCTGACATACCATCATAGATTGACCCTGGTTTAGATTTGATAAGCTCCCAATAAAATCCCTTTAAAACTATCGGTCCCTCTGGTAGACCAGAAGGAAATGCAACACACAGAGTGTACTGCACAGTCTCACCTGAGATAACTCTATGGGTGGATGCAATACTTAGGTGTTTGCAATCTGGGAATGAGCGGAGATCTGTGGTTGGGCTTTGTAACATTTATTCATTCAGTCTAACCTCTAAATATAACTGTCATTCTTATTCATGCACGTGGAATACCAAATCTACCTAGTTACTTCATTCATCTAACATTCATCAATTAATCAAACATAAAGACACATACATTCATTCACATAACATAGGTGTTACCGTGGTTCACCCCATCCTAGGCTATGTCCACAAAGATATGGCTCTCAATATTTTATTATGGTTCAAAATTATATCACGCCACACATGTTTACAATCTTAGGTCTCACCCTTTTCCACAAGCTCCTCGACCCTGTGAGGTTGACTAGATCGCACCAGGCTCCTCAGCCTGGATCTAACCCTTGGGATTGAGTCACTCACTGCTTCCTTAGCTCACCAACTTAACGACTCGTACAATTCTTACAACTCTATCTTCCTATGTGTATTTCTGTATATTCCCCCCTTCTGTCTCTCCCTTCTTCCTCTAAGTACTACTTATTTATATCCTTGGCTCACCAACCATTTCATTACATTACAAAACCCCTAATCCTAGTGTCGTTAGGTATTCCTTGCATGTGCACCTCGCCTGCTTCTCTTACATGTGCTTCTTTTCCTTCCAGCTATCCTTTCCTCCTTGCATGCTTCTCCTCCAAAACTAGCCTTTCTTCCTGATTATACCTACATCCAACAGGCCCCCAACACTGACATGTGGCTCGTCCCAAGCCACCTAAAATTTGTGAAATTCTTGAATAGCTCCTGCGAGAGCCTGAAACTTCTCTGTGAGTTCCTTTGTCTGTGTTTGAGAATGTGCGGTCTTTTCCCTGAGTGCATCCAATACTTGCGCTGCAATATCTTTGTTGATCATCTCTGTGCACTCTACCCTAGTTTGTTCCATGTTCTTCTTTGCATCTTATCCCTACACAATGACCTTCGCTGCCCACTCTTGGGGAGGTTCCATTTGAGCTTGGCGCTCCTTCTTCTTTGTCTGCACGACTATGAGTTTTTCCTGTAGCTTCTTCATATCCTGTGCTCCTTTGAGGCGCTCAATGATTGACATTGTCTTCTATCTTTGCTTGAGGTATTGGATAGTTGTGCTTATCTTCTCCTCTTCCTGGTCCCACTGCTGGACTTGTTGATCCTCCTCCAGCTTCATCCATAGTTGTGTTTCTTTATTGAACAAGTCAGCAGCTACGTGGACTTGTCGCTTCATATCCTCTATCTGTGCTGCTGCTTCTTGCTTCCTTTGCTCCTTCACCTCTGGGGGAGTGGTAGGGATGAGCTGTTCCCGAAGGTGCTCGATATCCTACCTATATTGATCGATTGTCTGCACAATTTGATCAATATTATGCGTTGGCATGAGCTCTTTTGTTTGTGCACTCTTTGGAATTTTATCATAGGCTACAACCAATCCCTGCTCGAGCCTATACAAACGATATTTATCGTCTTTGGTCTCGAGATTGACCTATTGGAGCACCAATTCCAACTGTTTTCTAATGTCCTTCGTCTGCTGCAGTTTTGTTGCGTCTGTGCGACTGTACCTCCTGCATGATGCTGACTTGGAGTTTATACAATGCCTTGGTTGGTATCCACATCATTACCAACTGTATTTGGGATGGATATTTCAATGGTGTTTTACCCACAATTTCATCCATGCACAACATGATGGGTGTAACGTGAAACTTCAAGCTCGACTGTGCTATCGTCTGGATCCTATCATGCTCTCTCGATCCAACCTTGGCTCATGTATGTGGTGTTGCGGGGACTGATTCTATTCCTCTACCAACCCTATGTGTTTCTCTAATCCGCTCGAGGAGGTGCCTCATGTCTGCTAGCTCATCCTGAGTCCTGTCCCTTTGGTGTTGAGCTTCATCAAAATCCTTCATTGTTCGATCTTGGACCATTTGGGCCACGAGGTCCACGTCGTCCTCCATGATCGTATATTCTGGTGGCATTTTGTGCACCTTAGATTTCTTGCATGCACCCCCCATTTGTATAATTTGCCTCTTGGTCCGACCTTCCTCCTGCTGAGTAGCACTCGATGTGGTCCCCTGTGTTGTCTTAGTCTCTTTTTCATGTTCTTGCGATGCCTGGGTGTTGTTCTTCTTCCCCACCTGGGTTCATTTCTTGAACACCCCTCCTTTCTTTTGTTGCGCTAGGTTTTGACCTGTCTTTGGATTTTTGGGCATTTTTTTGTCTCCTGCAGGTGTCTGTTCCTACCCTGCATCAACCTCCTTATCTGCAAACATCTCTTGATTCAAGTTTAGAATCCTCCATTCCTCATGCCAATCCTTGATTTCCATTTCTCTGACTCTTCCTTAACACAATACCGCAGTTGTAGCCATTGGTTCTCGTGATCCTTTCGTGATTGGATCCATACTGTATGCCTGGTCTCTTTAAAGTTTTCTATGCTCTAATATTGTGCGACCACTTCTGGTGTAATTTGCAAAGTGTTGGTGATGTTTTCCTGTAGATCATTGTAATACCCTATGAACATGCCTGCATTCACACTTTTGTTCTTGGGGTCTGAAGTACTCCCCAATGATATGTATCACACTGCGTGAAAACGATTGGATCTCTCGACAAAGTATGTATACTTAAGCTCCCTCCATCTGACCAATTCAATTAGGATGAGGAGCCAAGAATAGTGAAATTCTGTCCCCAAGTCCTCCACGTCCTTGTAGTCTTCCAGGAATAGATTTAACAAGTACGAGGCCCAACTGATCATACTTCCCTCCACACATTGTGTTGCAGCTGTGATGACCCTTGCAGGGAATTCATCCTTGCAACACTTCTTGAGTAACTTGCACACCATGAATTTTGTGGCCATCCTTGTGGTTGTGTCACTAATGCGCTTAATTATGATTCTGCATGACCCTCTTTCTGTACCATAGGTCTTCTTCATTTCCTTGACCAGTTCCTTCTCCTTCTTGTTTTGATCGAGGAACTGTGCAGGTGTCTCCCCTCGAGGTGGAAGTCCTGTAATGCATGTAATGAGCTCTACATCTATCGAGACAAGCTCTTCCACCCATAGGTATCCTCTGTGGGTAACTTCAATCAACTGTTTGATGCATTTGGTTACGTTCTAACCCTTCCAAAGTGTGGGATCTCTAACAGGCCTAGAATCCCAGTTTTGGCCAGTGCGGATGCCCATTGTTTTGGTTGGTTAATTGGTTCTCCGAAGTGTCCTATACACACAATATCCAAGAAAAATTTCTTGGAAAACTCCAGAAACTTGTCCGTGTTAGTCACTTCAGGGTATCAGTACCGTAGTTTATCCACATGGCCTAACAGGTTACCCATGACACACATCCCTTCCAGAATGCGCGGCAAGACTATGGCTATGGCAGCCTGCCTACACGGTGATATTTCTACTGGTTTCTTTCCCTTCCACTGTGGTGGCTGATTCGAGGTTCCAACCTCCATTGTTATCTCTTCTGCATACTCCTCTGCCTGGTCAGTGACATATTCTAAGGTGCCCTCCTGTGGCTATTCCAGCGTGGTTGTGTGTGACCTTTCTGGCATGACCATTTCTGTTTGGTTCAGGACCATCCCATTAACCCTCAGTGCTTCTTCAGGGATTTTCGAGCATGAAGGATTTCTTGTATCCTGGGTCTGCTGGCTCTATCCTACTTCTGACATATTGATTTCCATGCCCACTGGTGCTGTCTGTTGGGTTTCCTGGTGCCATATCGAGCGACAAGATTTCATCCAAGTTGATGAATTCTGAAGGCCGAGGTGGTTGTTGTTCACTTTCCTATGGTTGCTGAGGTGCTCTAAGGTTGCTTCGAGGTCGTCTACAGGCTTGTCTTGACACTCTTAGATTGGGTGGTTCCATGATGGTTAAGGTATTCTCCACCAAGATTAGTTGTCTCTGTAACTTTTGCAAACTCTCTATATTCTGTATACTCTATCACTTTGTGGTTTTCTCAATTTCATAACAACCCTTCCAATCCTCGCGTGCTTACCTTATATAGGAATCGCGTGAAACTTCTTGGAGAAATTACCCAAATTGTGTTTTAAATGAACTGGCGCTTCCCGCATACTTTCCATTGAATTCCCTTGCCGTTGCCAGTTGGCACGATTAATATGACACCCCATCAATAGTTCTTGTCATTCAATTTTAATATCCACCATCCGTTGGCACTTATTTTCCATACCCGTCCTTTCCACCGTTTCTACATTTTAGTGACCATTGGTCCTTTCTATGTCATGCTAGAGTTTCCGAGTGCGCATGCCCATTCTCTTTTCGGCATGCTACACCTTTATTGCTACCTTTTGATTTCTGGCCCGGTAACCCCTCTGTTAGTTTTTTTTTTTTAAGTGCTAGGAGGTCGATTGTCCCTATACAACTTCAGTCGACTACCATTGATCATCCCTCTGATTTTTTTTCCTCCTAAATCCTTCAACTGTACAACTCTCCCATGTGTGTCAGTCTTTACTTCGTATGGTCCTAACCAATGCATTTTGAGTTTTCCTGGGTGTTGAAGAGATTTACTATCATACACCAAGACTAAGTATCCCTCCTTGAAATTATTCCTCTTGATATGTCTGTCATGCCAAGCTTTGTCCCTTTCTTTCTGTACTTCTTGGTGAAACCTTGCTAGAATCCTATCTTCCTCCATGATCATTAGCTGAATTAGCCTTTCCTGTACTGTGCCTTGCTTTGTCATGTTTGTAATTGTTGCTACGCGTAGACTAGGTACCAAAAACTCTAATGACACCAGTACTTCTTGTCCATACACCCATCTGAATGGTGTCTGCCCTGTCAATTTTTTTGCTTGTGGTCCTGTACACCCACAATACTGATGGTATCTTTAAGTCCCAATCATCCTTATTAACATTGTAGATCTTTGTCAGTGCATTCTTGAGGATCTTGTTAAAGGATTCCATTGTTCCATTTTCTTGAGGATGATATGGTGTACTCTTTTGATGATAAACTTCAAACTCCTCAGTCATAGCCTTAATAGTGTTGTTATTGAAGTGAGTGCCTTGGTCACTCATAAAAATTCTTGGGCAGCCAAATCTAGTGATCACTTGCTCAAACAAGAAGTGTGATATTGTCTCTGTGCTACAATCTTTTACTGGTGTTGCTTCTACCCATCTTGTTAAGTACTCTGTCACATTAATAATGTACCTCGCTTCTAACCTTTTTGTTGGTGGGTTAATTGGTCCCAAACAATCTATTTCCCATTAGTCAAATACCTGCAAGGTTACTTGTGGTCTTAGGGGCATCTCGTCCCTTATATTCGGTTTACCAACCCTTTGACATACATCACATTTTTGGCAGTAGTCCTTTGAGTCTCTGTGAACATTCAACCACCATAGTCCTTCGTGCAATACCTTCTACGCGGTAGCTTTGCCTGCATAATGTCCTCCTACTATTACCTCATGGGATTCTACTAAAATCCTAGGTCTTTCATGTTATAGCACACATCTTCTCAAGATGCTATTTGCACCCATTTTGTATAAGTGCCCTACAATCAATTGGTATTATGCAACCCTGACTACCATATTTTTCTTCTGCACAGTGTTGAATTCCTGTGGCGCAGTCCCTGTACTCAAGTATTGGATGATGTCTGTGAAGTATTCATCAACTGTTTGAACTGAAAATAGTTGCACGTCGGGAAAGTTGTCCTCTAGATTCATAGTTTGATCCCCATTAGTGATCCTTGATAGGTGTTCAGGTCCTACATTCAACTTCCCTGGTTTGACTATCACTTCAAAGTCAAATTCCTAGAACATCAATAACCATCTACAAATTCTCCCCCCAACACTGGCTTGTTGATGAGGTATTTGAGAGCTAAATGGTATGTGAACATCTTGAAATGTTTTCCCAATAAATAATGCCTGGATTTCTGAAGTGCATAGACCATAGCTAAGCCTTCTCTTTCTGTGTATTATAATTCTACTCTGATTCTGATAGTTTTCTACTAGCAAATGCTATAGGATGGTCCAATTCTACTGATCATGGTTGTGCTAGAATAGCTCCAAGTGCTATGGATGATGCATCTACATGTACATTGAATGTCTTTTCCCAATCGAGGAATACCAGTATTGGTGCGGTTACCATATTCTCTTTCAGGGTATCCAATCCGCGCTGACAATCCTCATTCCACTGAAACTTGCTATCTTTTCTTAACAATTTATCCATTGGAGTAGTGATCTGCACATACCCCTTTATAAATTTTATGTAGTATCCTATGTGTCCCAATGTTGCACTTAACTGACGAACTGATTTTGGCGGTGGTAGATTAACAATTACTGCAATCTTGGCAGGATCTACTAGCAAGCCTTGTTTTCATACTATATGGCCCAATAGTATCCCAAAATGTGTTCTGAAGATGCACTTCTTGATATTTAATGATATCTGACACTGCCTGCATCTTTATAACATCAGCCTCAACACCCCTACATGATCTTTCAACAGTCAATAGACTATCTAATAATTCATATATACCTCTAGAAACTGGTGGATAAATTCTTTGAATGCAGCTATGATTACTATGGAAAATATTGTTGGTGCATTCTTCAGTCCAAACGACATGACTGTATACTAGTAGGATCCCCATTCTGTGGAAAAAGTGGTCTTGTATCTGTCTTCTAGGGATATCTTGATCTGATGGTAACCTGAGAATCCGTCGGTGAATGAATAAGCTTCCTGTTCTCCTACGTTCTCCAACACCTCATCTGTGAAAGGAGTAGGGAACAAGTCATGTAGGCACGAATCATTCAGCTTCCTCAGATTGACACATATTCTTATACCCCCTTGTTTCTTCTCTTGAACTACCATCGGGCTTACCCATTATGATTCCTCTACAGGTTCTATGATTCTGGCCTCCAACATCCTATTGATTTCGGCTTTGAATTTTTGCTTATATATAGGGTTTAGTCTATATGGTCGCTATCTGATCGGTCTTGCCTCAGCTCTAAGCGGTATCATCATTTAACCTAGATATCTTTCTATGCGTTTAATTTCCTTGAATGTTGTTGGGAACATGTCATTGTACTCACACAATAAATCTGTTATACTTTCCACTGTTTGCTCATCCCAATAGTCTCCAATGTTGGCCATTTTGGGATTCTCAACTATCCCAATGTTGAATTTATTTACCTTGATCTGCACAACAAATACTTCAGATTCTGGAGGTGGACCTTCCACTTCTATTTCTCCTTCAACTTCCTCAGTCTGAATATCGCACGGGTCATCTTAATCTGGTGCTTCTTCCTGCACATGGTAGCATGGAAATAGTTCTTTTACTGTCTGTCTATTTTGCTGTTGTTCTTCTGTCATGAGTTCAACTTCCAATTCTTTAATGAATATCACCCCTCTGATTTGTTTAAGTGCCGCATCTATGTTGGGGTTCTCATTCTCAAATAAGAAAGTGAATGTAAATTTTTGTTGTAATACTGTCCAGTTTGTAGTTCCTCGCGCAATTCCTGGTCTGTATACCAGTTTTGTAGGATACCTTCTAACGTGTGAACAAAATGATGAGGCCAGTTCTCTAGTGGTGTCATTTTCCACAGCATTCTGCACTTCTCCAAGTGTTCTACTAGTGCCCCATGTCTATCATATTTCTGGAACTAGTTGCTTCCTTGTTCTACACCAAACCTAACGCACAATAACCGCTTACATTGGTACTAGTCTTTAACTGTTTCTTTGTGTGCACCTCACCATCTTGTAGGTGTTTCCTTGAGTTCTATATCCGAGGCTAAGAGCCTCTAATTTTCTAACACTTCCTCTTCATATCGTGTTAAGAATTCTTCTAGTTCATCACCCCATGGAATCTGGGAGGTTCCCTTATATTCATACCTACCCATCTTAACACGTGGTCTATTCTTACGCATCTTCTTGTGGAGACTTTGTGTAACCTCTACTGCCAGTTTTCTAAGCCTGTATCTGAGTTTGATGCACATGAAGTGATGCTTCTCCAACTGAGTACCCCATCTGCAGTTGGGTTCACATAATCTTCCTCTCGCACGATTGTTATATACAAATGGTTAATTTCTTCCAGGTCCAAGCAAGTAGGTTCTACAAACCTTTCCCCTTCTGATGTGTCCAATGGTGCAATGACTCTGTATATTCCTGACTCAAATGTCATCTTCCACGTCTTTAATTTCATTATGGTCTGGTTATCAAACACCCAATACAAGCCAAGCAATGTCGGATAAGGTGTTGTGCCATCCACTATCTCGATTACTTCTAAGCCGGCTTTAGTCCGTACTCCATCCAGATCTACTATCACTCCATTTAGTCTTCCAATTGGTAGAACTCTGTGTTGATTTGCTAGTTTCAGTTGAACAAGTGAATATCCTAATGTGGGTTCTCCCATACATTGCCATGTATTTTTAGGTAATACATTTACTTCGGATCCTAAATACAGTATAATATCTCCCATGTTGGAATCTCCAATGTTGGCATTCAATTTGAATTCTTTGTTTGTTCTCCTTCTTGTATGCAGATGATTAACTGTTTTTTGTTCAAGCTTTCCTTTTGCCTCTATGCTACATTTTTCTAGTATATTTTGTAATACTTTAATAGAGGATGGATCATTTAGTAGTCTAACACATGATTGCAAAAAACCCTTAATCATACTTACTTGTCCCAGTGGTTGTGTTTCTTCGGTATGATCGAGTGATGGAGGCATCTCATATGATGAAGCCAGACATGTTGATGCAATGTCTGGCTTCATAAATTCTTGTCTAGCTTGCTTGAATATCTCCTTTTCATTCTGCACATCAAACTGCTTCTTTGGTTCAACATTCTTTTTCACCCATTGGTGTTGTGCTGACTCTTGTCTTGCTGCTTCGTTTCCTATTTTAGCTCCTCCCCGTGTAACTATGTTGATGTTTCTTCCTTCATCCCTCGCTTCTACTGAAATCCACTGAACATTCTAATTGTTCTGATTTGTCTTCTCTTGGATCTTCCCTAATAGTGTCAGACATTCTTTCGTGTCATGATTTGATGCACGACAATACATACAGGTCACTAGTGGAAGTGGACATTCTCTTGCATAGTGTCCTGGTTGTTGACAATTGTGGCATACCACTGGTCCTCTGCCTCTTCCAAATCATCCTCTTTCTCTTCCTCCACCTCTGTAGCCAGCTTGATCCCCTCATGGCACATTATACTTAGGCATCTGGTTATACTGTGCGATATTATAGTGTGGTTGCGTGGTATTGTACTATAACTGCACAATGTTATATTGTTGTTGCACAGTGTTATACTACTGTTGTGCATTGTTATACGGGGATGGTACTTGGTTAAACTGAGGTGCGACTTGCCCAGACATCATTTCTTCCTGCACCCTGTATGCATCTGATGTTCTTTCCTCGTGAGGTCTATGGTTCTGAAATCTTTGTCATCATGGCCTACTGACTTGCAAAAGTTGCAATACGAGCTCTTCAGTACTTTCTTGTACTTCTACATCATTGGGCAGTGTTATGGATCATGACCCTGTTTCTTACAAATCTCACACCATAATCCTCCTGTTGGAAATGGGTTTGGAATTCCTGCTGCCATGGACTGCGTGAATGTTGGACATTTTTTCTTATGGTGTCCTTCTGTCCTACATGTGGTACACCAAATGACTTCTCTTTTGTCCTTACCTTTGTTCTGGTTTAGCTGGAACATTAAGTTCTTCAGATCCTCCTTCAAATCCTCTATGGCTGGATCTGTCTTTTGATATTGGTTCTCTTCTAGTTATAGGGATGTCTGCAGAGCCTCTGCTTATGTCTGAAACTTTTTTTTTTGCAACGGATATTTCAAGTATGGTAGCAGTGAATTGACAAACATACGCCTATGTTGCATATATGTCATGACATATTTTAGCTTTCCCTTCAATCATTTTAATCTCTAGTCAATGTCCCACATAGATTCTCCTAGTTTCTATCTAATATATATCATCTTGTTCATGTATTGATCCTCTAAACTAGGCTTCTATAACTCATTTATCAACAGCTTCTTGATATCTCCAATCGTTCTGGTTGTCCCTGATAGACTGTTCGTAGCTAAACTCATGTACCAATCCAATGCACAATCTCCTAGCATGATAGATAACTGTGCAAGTTTAGTGTCCTCATCTGTTATATGTTTTGCTTCCCAGATCTTTTCGCAAATAAACAACTTCTTCTTCGGGTCCTCTGACGCCTCTCCTTTTAATTCTAGTAACCTGATGGTGGGATTGTGTCCTCCCATCCTGAATGCTGAAAGACTACCTTTGTGCGGTGTAGATATTTGACTAATGCTTCCTGAACTAGCTCCCTCAGTTGTTGTTCCTTGTCTATATGTACTTCCTACTGTCTTCCTTCTCCCAAAATTCAGTTTTCTAAATGGTGGTGTTCTTCTTGGTATATTAGTCACACATGGGTTTATGGGTTCCACACTGACACTGATATGGATAGGAGTGTTGCCTTCTATTTCCACTCTTGTACCTCTCATATTCCTCTCATATGCTGTGCACAAGATTTCCTCAATCTTCTCCACAGCCTAGAGATCCTCTACCTCCTCTTCATCACTTTCCAAGCCTTCCCTCATGGCTACAACTCTCTTCTTGGTGTTCACCTTATATTGGTAGGGTACTCCACTGCGCGTCTTTCTAGCTATTTCCATGATCCACTTGATCTGGTCTTCATCCATCATAATTGGGTCCAATGCCTCCTCCTTCTTTCCTTTATCCTCTTCTCCTTCCATTTCTCCTTCTCATATCAGTGCTTCCCCCCTTCCCCCATGCACACAGGGAAGTTTAGCTGTCTGACGCCATTGTCATTACACCTTTGTTATATAGTAATATCTCAATGGAAGTATATAATGATATAATGTACCTACCTCAAGTTCCCTTCAAGAAATCTTGTTCAACTGCGATGTATGACTTCGCTGTATCTACTGCAAATTCTGTGATAAATCCTGCAACAATGTTGTCTAACTAGAAATCTATTGCACGCGTAAACTTATTATCAACTTGTTGTAACTGCGTGATATCTTCAGGATTCCACTCTAGTTTTCTGATTCAATTTGAAGGATGGTTGTATTTCAATATTTTTATCCACTCCTACAATACATGTGGGAAATCACAGAAAAACACTTCATGCAAGTCACTGAATACATACTTGTCCATATATTTGTGCGGTGTCAACTTTGGATTTCTGTTATCTTTTTATGCAAACTCTAGCTCCTTTGTCTTCAACCAACTCTCTATCTCTGCCTTCGTTGGATTCCACAGTATCAACATTCCCTTTTAGATTCTCATTCTCTCAATGACTTGTTGTCTGATTCGACATTCTTTTGACACGTATTCCATAAATCTCACATACTCAATCCCATTTTCTTCCAAACAACCGACAACATAACCATTTGTTGGCTTTCTTATCTTTCATTGGTCTTGAGGATTCTTTATGGTTTATTCTGATTCTTCCTTACCATCATAGATTGGCCTTGGTTCAGATTTGATAATCTCCCACCAAAATTCTTTTAAAACTGTCATCCCCTCTGGTAGACGAGAAGGTAACGCAACACACAGAGTGTACTATGCAGTCTCACTTGAGATATCTCTATGGGTGGATGCAATACTTAGGTGTTTTCAACCTGGGAATGAGAAGAGATATGTGGTTGGGATCTGTAATATTTATTGATTCAGTCTAACCTCTAACTATAATAATCATTCTTATTCATGAATGTGGAATACAAGATCTACCCAATTACTTCATTCATCTAACATTCATCAATTAATCAGACATAAAGACACATACATTCATTCACATAACACAGGTGTTACCATGGTTCACCCCCTCCCGGGCTATGTCGACAAAGATCTGGATTTTGAGCTTTTATTATGGTTCAGAATTATATTACGTTGTGCATGTTTACAATCTTAGGTCTCACCCTTTTCCACAGGCTCCTCGATCCTTGTGAGGCTGACTAGATCACACCGGGATCCTCAGCCTGTGATCTAGCCATCAAGATTGATTCGCTCACTACTTCTCTAGCTCACCAACTTAACGACTTGTACAGTTCTTACAACTCTCTCTTCCTCTACGTATTTCTGCATATTCCCCCGTTATGTCTCTCCCTTCTTCCTCTAAGTACTACTTATTTATATCCTTGGCTCACCAGCCATTACAATACATTACAAAACCCCTAACCCTAGTGTCATTAGGTATTCCTTGCATGTGCGCCCTGCCTGCTTCTCTTACACATGCAGATTTTCCTTCCAACTATCCTTTCCTCCTTGCATGCTTCTCCTCCAAAACTAGCCTTTCTTCCTGACTAGGCATGCATCCAACACATGGGAACTCCACCAAGACTTTACTATGTCACACAATTCATTCTCCTCTTTATAATTTTTCATCCATGTATTTATAATCTTAACCTATGTCTATACAATGTATAAATATATCTAGGGTCAAATATGTAAATGATATTTCATTTCCAGGACTCGATGCATTTCCTTTCCATATCAACTCGAACAATGAACATTTTGATTGTGTCACCACATGGAAACAAAACTTCATGGCCTAAAACAGTGTGAAGATTTAAATGCTTAACATTGTAATAATTTCATGCTTGAGTTTTAACTATTGGCAAGGATGTGCCTTCATCATCTGGGGATGGTGCAACTTCTTGATAATATCAAAAGACTTTGGAATATTAATACTTTGATGAAACTACCAAAGGGAAGGGTGTATTTCAATAGAGATAGTCTGAATCAGTTACTACTTCCTTGTTCTTCTTCTTCCATATTATCACACCCCTATAATAATATATTTCATTGATAGGATGTGATAAAATAATAAATGCTAAATTAATTGAAGAAATGGTGAGAGAAGAGAAAGATAAACATACCCAACAACCATTTTATGATTCTAAAATCTTATTAATAAACAATCAATAACAAATCTCAGTGCTTCCTCATAACAAATCGAGATCCCTAGGAAAAGATAATTGGGAAGGAAAATGATTTGGTTCCTCTTGGATTGATGTATTAAATTTCTCCACACATATGATTAAACATCACAAACTCCATTTTTGAATTAATCACATCAAAATATGTATTGATCCTTCACCCTTAAAATTGAATCACAAATAAGATATTCAAGGAAATATAAATGTTGTCATGCCCCATATTTTAGTGTTTTTCCATAAATTACCTTTACTTATTTTACCCCTTTCTTTTATTACACAAATATTTGTTATTAGGTAATTATTATTATCCCTTTATGATAATTAGTATACTTCTTTATTGCTATTATTTATTTATTTAATAAAGAAATAATTACATAATGGAAAGTGGATCTTAGGGATCGATTCCTTTATCATGGATGGGTTCTATATAAAGATAGAGAAGAAGGAGAAAATATATTCTATCTTTTTTTGCCAATTTGAGGACAACACTAAGAAGAACTGGCATAGTAGTGGATTGAGGGCTCAAGGGCACAATCTGTTGCAATATGTTGGATCAAGGATGAGGGTGCCATGGTTCAAAATTCATGGAGTTGTAAGTAAGTTGATTTATTTATCCTTTAGGTAAGTTACTCACCACTCGATCCTTCTTATAAATTCTATAATCTTGATTCATGTATCTTTAATCTTATTAGTTCAAGGTTGAAATTTTTGGTGTTTATCTATGGATCTAGATTTATTAGAATTTGGGCCATGACATATGGTATCAGAGAAAGTTGTGGAGGAAAGGAAGATTTTTTTTCCACCATTCTTCTAGCGTTAACATCCAACTTTATATTTGAAACGAAGGCCAATATGTTCAAGCAACAACTGTTGTTATTCTCATAGCCACCATATTCACAATATTATAATGGTTGTAATGGTCTAAGAAATCTGAAGCGAAACTAAGGCACTCATCATGAACCAAGGTTGTAACCTCCATGCTCCAAATAAATCCAATTGAATTAGTTACAAACATATACATATTAAGCTTATACCTGATAATGGGTCTATTGCAAGTTGCCTCGTTGCATCGATTTAAATCAATCATGACCCTAGTGTCTATGCTGACAGATTCTTCTCTTCCAATTCACAAGATCGTTGCAAACTAGCAAACAAAAATACAAACAAAATTCAAGGAAAAAACATTTATGACTAGATCTTACATCTATATTGAATGGTTTTAAATCAAAATTCTATCCCAAAGTTAAGTCTGGTGGATGTGATATTACGCCTATCATGTTTTACATCGCATAATTAATCTCATAATGGTCATTCACCCATGTCTGAATACCTTAATTTTATCAAGATATTCTAATTTTGTAATATGGGCTTTACCTATTAATTAGAGTTTGTTTTCAGCAATAATTTGTCATTGGCTTATGACATAAGCATGAAAACCACATTCTTGAATAGACAAAATATGTATGGATTGTTCTTAGACAATCCTTTGTGCTCATATGTTGATGAGTGTTGATAATGCTTTAGTTATTGCATGTATAAAGTTGCTTGTCCATTGAAACATTGATTCTCTCTTTGAAATGATTGTTTGTGTTTTGAATTATTTTTATTACTATGAAAGAATGATGGATTATAATAGTATGTTTTCTTATTTTTTAAATGAATTGATATTTGATATTATTTTTTTCCATTTA
>JASDQU010102909.1:12129-35162 GCA_032191745.1 Picea mariana | reverse complement strand
ATGTATATTCCCTTTGGGTCCCTAGGTCTGTTCATTAAAGAAAAAAAAAAAAAAACTACCATTGGGTTTGGGGGAAACTACTATAACAGATGCGCAGGTTCTTACTTCTCGTCTTAAAGTTCCCCCACCACCAAACTAATGCTAAGGTTCAGAAATGATCTATCTCATAATTATTTCCTACCTTAAAACAAATCCCGACAACAACTCCAAAAATGATGGGTGTTCTATATGCACTAAATCTCTCAATTAAATTGTCAACCTCGGGTAAGTAAACTTAGATTTGTAGCATAGTATGTGCTAAGGTAGAAAAGCTAGAGGAAGTATGATCTAACTATGGAGATGGTCTAACTAAGGGTTAATCTACTTAAGAAAAGACTATCAATTGACAAACCCTATGAAAGAACTTTGAACTATTTACCCTAAGCAACTTTAAACAATGTATCAATGGACTATTCCTAAAGAAGCATATCAAAAATCCTACTTTAAACAAGTTAACCTATTTAATCTAATGAGCAACAACAAGTAATCTATTCAATCTATTCAATTAATGAGAAATGACAACAAAACATTAATCTATTCAATCTAATGAGCATCAACAAGTAAGAAAATAAGCAATCAAACAACTAACCTATGGAAACTTATTCAGCAAGTGAACCTATCAAAACTTATTCAGCAAGTAAACTAATCAAAACTGCTCAGCAAGTAAACTCTATTCTTAAGAAAAAACTCATAATCATTTCTAATTTGCAAAAGGAAATATTAACCTACTTTAATCAAAAGCATCATGACAGTATTCGGAGATTAAACAAAAACTATTCTTAATCTACAATAATAGGAAACTTAAAAGATGATGATTATGTCTTCAGTGCTTAATAACATCAAGATGGCATCTGATGATTAGTTATATCTCAAGAGGAATTAATTCAATATTAACTTCTATGGAGAAATGAAAAGTATGAATCAAGCAATCTAACGAAATATTAGCCATCATAGAAGAAATATTAACTATCTTGAAAATCCACGTGATCTCTCAATTTCATGCATCAATCATCGATGATAAGAAAACACTATTCTACTTAATTGAAATGCACTCTTATGCTAACTTAAGTGAATTCACAAAACCATAAACCTATGACTAAAAGCTTAATTCAAATTCAAACTTCTAATTAAAATTGAAATTCAAATCTAGAACTGGAACTTCATAAATTAAACTAAGCTAATCATATTATTAAAAACTCAGATTTCAAACCAAAATGTTTATAAACACATAATCCAAATTCTACTTCTATCTTAGAATACTACAACAAGATTGATAAGAAAAATAGATTCAAGAAAGCGTAACTAAAATTGAGAATTAAATCAATTAACAAAACTTTATTTTATTAATCCATCAAGACTTGTAAAAGAAACTCTGTACTCTGTGTTAAACTAATACTTGGTTCTAACTACTCAGTTTTAACATTTTAACACACCATCTATGTTAGTAACTTGCAAGCCATTCACTAATAAATAAAATACACAACATAATAGTTAGCTATCTCCTACAAGCAACCTCTAAAAAGGGAATTTAAATAATTAAATGATGAACAACAAACACACAGTATTTAAAATGACAAAACACATATAACAGAAAATGAAGTAAAATATAGTTGCAAAAATAACAAACATGAGATATCTATGTAACTATTCACCTAGACCACTGGTGGGCCCCCCAGTAGGTCGTGGGTACTCCTAAACAGCAAATCACAAGCTTAATCAACACAGTTCTGTCATTAAATTAAAAACACAGTCTTAACACAAGTTTGCAGAAATGTCTGAGTTACATAGTGAAATGGATTCTACTAATTCTTAACAACTAGTATGTTCATTATTGTTGATATTTATAATGATTCCAATTTGAGAGGTCGACCACTAGAAGGGTCGATCTCCTCTAAAAATGTTAAATTCCATTAAATGTGCACTAACATCCTTTAGCTTCTATAAACTGAACGAGCCACTCAACAATTAGTATAACTTCTTAATCTCAGATTTCAAGAGCTCAGTAGCTGGAGGCCACGAGGGGAAACAAAACCTAGGTCATCGATTCACCCAGCACCAAATTCCAATATAACAACCGCCAACTCACCCACGCTCCAAGTGTTGGATGCAGTGCCAGACGTAGTGTCGGATGAAGTACCAGATCGAGTGCAAGATGAAGTGTCAAATGAGTTACCAGATGGAAATTTGCATTCTGAATTCATCCTGTGACACACAAATCATGCATTATATCCTTATAAACATTAAATCGAATCGAATTTAACTCAAAACCATTGCAAAAAAACAATTGCGCATACATGTGTAGATCCACGATGAATTGATACAATATCCTTTGAAAACATATTCAAAATGGTTAAATACACATATAATACTGGTACAAAAAGGATTCAATCATCATCATAAAACAACCAAATCACGAGCCCAATACTCATAGATAATATGATTCTTGAATCTAGCCAAATCACAGTCAACAGAAGCCCCTGAAACTCATGAGGACTTGAGAAGTCGAGGGTTTCATGAAAGGAAACAAAATATTTTTGCAAAAACTCTTCAAGATGACAGACACACGTGTTGAGCACAATCATCCTACATATGTATGTTGGTTGTGTAAAATACAGAACACATATGTACGTGGGTTGGGTATAGAACAAGGCACATACACTTCTAAAAACTTTCAAAAAGTAAAATATTCAGACAGATCACTCAACTCAGTAGAACTGGTAAGCACTTGTAAGGTGACCAGAGACCCAAAAAGACTCAGAAAACTTCAACAAACAGGAATTCAAGCCAAACAAAAATCTCCTAAAAAGACCCTACAAAGACTCCCTAGTGGATTTGCCAATTATGTTATGGGAAAAATCCCCCTAATTTGGGTCTTGCGATTGGGTAGAGCCTTGACACCTTAAAAGACAGAAAATATTATATTCTACCCAAACCAAACACAACCTTACTATAATTAAGGGAAGAGAGAGAATATGTAAATTTGTACCTTAATTCCTTACAACTGTTGTCAACCCCTTCCGGTTGTTTTCTATTCCAAGATTGTAGGCCTCCTCCCAAAGATGGCATGAAACAATGTTACAGAACAAACTATGACAACATATGCTTAATTATCAAGATCATCTAAAGGGTTATTTATTCATGAAAAAATTCCTAAACACAAACACATAGACATAAATATTTGGGACAAGAAGTTTTTCTCTTTTATTAATAACAAAATTGGAAGTTACAACCTGAATTTTGTTGGCTCCTCTCCACAAACCTCGCCTGGGTTCCTCTACTTTGTCTCCAAGTGCATTATTCCCAATACTGTCCTCACCACCAACAAGATAATATAAGGGAAAATGATGGATGGTATAAGGAGGATGGATGGAAGGGAATGTTGAGGATGAAACTTAGATCAGAATGCAAAAGGCTTGGAATACAAGGGAGAATTTGGCAGAGTTCTCTTGCCTCTAGTTTGATATATCTAAATTACCCCCCTATGGCCCTTTTTATATGAAAAAATGGTGTTTAATTCGTTTTCAGAAGGGCTACAGGAGGTAAAATGGTTGCAAAACCTAATACAACCCACAAACTTTGCCGGAAAAAACAAATTTTATATTTGTTTGCATCATTTTAGAGTACATGTGTGCTTTTAGTTATGTAGCTAGTGTATTTATTTGGGATTTTAGGCATGCAACTTGCGTATGTACGTGATCTTCCTATGCAACAAGGTACATAACCATACAAAAACTTGTTTTTTGAGAATAACTCCATGAAAGAGGGTTGGCAGATGTATGAATGAGTAGGCCAACATCAAAGATGCATCATAGTGGCATTTTGAGTTATAACAAAGGGACCCTAATGTAAGACCAAATTGTCAATTTGTTGAAGTTATAAATGACAAAGATGGAGATATGGAAAGAGATGATGATAGATTGATAATAGTTGAGGCTATTATAGACTTTACCATTGGGGATGATTTATTAATTAATTACCCCTTCTTGAAATGCACTCCTATGGGAAAGAAAAGGGAAGAACAAGGTATCCCTAAGGATGTTTGTAAGGAAAATACCAAAGAATAATCAATGAGTGTGGATTGACATTTTATAAACGATGTTGTCAAAATTGTGTGTTATTTTAAATTATTGTATAAAAGTAGTCTATAAAATAATGTTTCATTATTCAATTGGTGTATATATGTTCATACATTCTATATTTTTATTGGTTAAGACATATTTGATTATATTTCTTTGAAATTGATACAATTATTATTTATCCAACTGTTTCCAAACATTAAAAAATGATTGTGTTTGTTGATAGGTAGATGATATTGATGATACACCTACTAATACCCAAGATCAAACTGGGTTATTAAGATTTGGACAGGATGATCCAAACCATCCTTTAAACCATACCAGGGAGAAAAGAGAAACATTGAAGAGAATACTACCAACTGATAAATTTGAAGAGATGATGAGATCATCATACATCGATGACATGCCACATATCAATAATGATGATGATGATGATGATAGTGAAAATGCAGTAAATGAAAACGGATTGAATGAAATGATTATAGTTTTTTGGGGGGATGGAAACAATGATGATGATAGTGATCATATGTTTGACAGTAACAATGATAGCAGGGGTAATTACCACCAACTTAATATTGATTATAAAAACCTCAAAGACTCAATCAAGCAAGTTGTGAAGGCATCCATGTTCAGATTGGTTGCAACTAGAACCTAAAAACTTTCATGCACATTGATATTATTAGAAATCAAGTCACTATTTGGTTGGTGAGACAAAGGATTCACTACCCCATTAAATTTAGTTGAAATGTATTTCTTACTTTTCATTGTCAATTGGTGTACGTAATTCGTAAACATTCATCAAACTCACTTATATTTCTTTAAGGGGATTTTAAAACCATATATTGTATATAAAAATTTATAGTATAGATTGACATATCAAACATGTTCATAATAAGTCAAACATTCAATTGATTTAATCTCTGGCAATCTTACAGGGCACTAAAAACTAAAATATTCCCTGAAGAAAATATGTTTCCATCAGCTTGCAGAGAAGCACGTCAGTTTTTGGTTTTATTGGGGATTCAATATAAGAAAATTCATTCATATAAAAATGATTTCATTTTATACAGAGATGAATATCAAAACAAGGTAGAATGCCCTGTATGCAAAGAGAAGATATATCATACAGATGTACAAGGTCTTATAGTTCCAAAGAAGGTTTTACGTCACATACCAATTATACCTAGACTTCAAAAAATGTTTTGTTGCAAGTCACTTTCACAATTGATGGACTGACATGCAAAGAATAGGAGTGAATATGGATTCATGCAAATTATGGTCAACTCCAAAACAATGAAACACATAGAGAAAAAATGGCCAAGTAAATTTAAAGATGAACCACGTAGTATTAGGTTTGGTCTTGCAATTGATGGAGTGTGCCCATTTTCTTTTCTGGGCTTAAATTATAGTGTTTGGTCAGCCAGATTGATACTATACAATATTCCCCCATGGATCAGTGTTAGAAAGGAGCACATTATGCTGACTCTCATTGTTCCATGAAAACATCAAGTTAAAAATATGGATTTTTATATTGCACCTTTTATTGATGAGATGCAACTATTATGGAAAGGCATACGAATGTATGACACATCATCTCCTCCATCAAATAGGTCCTTCATGTTGTATGGTGTGCTTTGTTGGACCATTCATGATTTCCCAGGACTTGGTCTATGTTCTGGTAAGATAAAATATTTACGTATTCTCACTGAAAATTTATTTTCATCCCAAATTTCATACTAACTTTTATACTATTATTATGATGATATTAAAAATACTTATTTAATTGCAGGGCTTCAAACAAAGGGGATATTTGCATGTCCAATATGTCTAGATCAATTTCAAGGGAGGTATTCTAAAGATCTACATAAATTTATCTACGCAAACAACATGGTTTTTCTACCAATAGATCATAAGTTTAGAAATCATCTGAAGAATCAATTTGATGGAAAAGTTGAAAATAGAGGCCCTCCCATGATTCTTGGTCCAGTTGATTGACTTAAGAAGTATGAAGATATTAATTGAAAGGTTGGGAGGATTTTTTTGACCCAGGTGATTCAATTGAAGAACCATAACAAGTTGTAGTTAATATGCCAGAAGGAATGAAAAGGAAATCCATACTTTATGAGCTCCCTTACTAGAAGGATATATTAATATCTCACCTATTAGATCCTATGCACATCTTAAAAAATGTCCCATATTCTATATTTCAACATATATCAAGAAAATAGAAGGACAGATTGTCTTCGAGGAGATATATTTCTCTTTCGTGTACCAAAATTGATAGAATACATTTTTGGCCAAAAAGGGAAAATGAAACATATACAGAAGTTCCATGGATTTTGAAAAAAAAGAGCTAGACCAACTAAAAATGGCATCCATTCAATAAGGACACCTACTGGCTATGGGTCATTATTGGATAAATCTTTTATACTTGATGGACATATCACGGGATTTAAAACACATAATTTTCATAATTTTTTGAAGGTATTATATATCATCATTTAAGTTTTACTGGTAACATTTATTAAGTACTAAATATATTTTGATATTCGGTTGTCTAAGAAAAAATTCTAATGACCTTTGATAAATGTGTTTGATATCATATCATGCCATTGTCAATTAGGGGAGATTCATGTGGTATTGTTGACTTAAGAAATTCCATAAATCGATTGTCAACATTTACAAGATATGTGGTATGAAATGTTCATCTGTGAGAGACATAGATATATTGTATTCCATTTTAATTTTTCACTAAAGGTTCATACCAATTTACTATTCTTATATTAGGTGGGTGACCTCCAAGGATATCCATGAATGTGAAGTACCAAAATTGAAGAAGGAAATTGTAGAAATTGTATGTGTATTTGAGAAGGACCTCCATACAAGTTTCATGGACCTACAAGTCCATTTACTTATACACCTAGACAATGGCATTGAATTGGCGGGTGTCATCTCAACGAGGTGGATTCTTTTCTTTGAGAGGTATATGAAAAATCTAAAAAGATATGTCTGAAAAAAGGCACATCGAGAGGGTTGTATGGTTGAAGGGTATATATTGAATGAAGCATTTTTATTCCTATGTGAATTCTTTGGTAAGTATTTTGAAGATGGGTCGCGCTTTTGGGATGAAGAACGAGCATCAAATATTATTGATGGAGAAAAACCACAAACTAATGGTGTTCAAGTATAAATTAGTAAATAAATTCATGGTCATTGTGGTTTTTTTCCTTGCGATCATTAATTTTATCTGTAATTTATTTGTCAAATTAACAACATAACATTTGGAGTTTGAAATAAACATATTGACATGTAATAGGTGTAGACGAAAGTGTTATACTTGACAAGGTCATTATGTACCACATGGTCTTTATGAACAAATGGATTTATTTGTATGATAAAAAGAGAGAATAAGTGTTAGAATCAAGGAGATGGTTTAAGATATCCAACCCAAGGAATACTCCACTTCCCATTGATATGCTTGGGGAATGGGGAAAATATTGCAAACTAGAATGGGTTACTGAACAAATTCAAAATTAAATAGAAGATGCCAGTATAGATTCAAACATAAGAAAATATGAAATCAACATTTGTAGAGGATGTGAAAGAAAGGTACAGTTGGAATTTTATAAAATGTTGTTTCCTTACAGTTTTGACACTATTAACTATTTTAATATTCGTCATTATATTTTCTTTCACTGAAATAAATGGTATTTCACAGGAGAGGAAATATCCTGCAATGGGGGCACATGGACGACATTATCTTGTAGAAAGTGTAGATGTAAAGAGGTGATCCTTTGATTGTGGAATCATGGTTGATTTCAAGCAATCCAACCGAGCAACCTCTAAATATAAGAATATTATTGAAGGGAATCTACAATATGTTGGGAAAATCCAAGAAATTTTTGATTTGGATTACCGCTCTTTTAAATGTTGTATTTTTAATTGTAGATGTTATGAATCATTTGAGAGGACACAAAGACATGATACCCATAGTGGATTTTTTTCTATATATTCATTGAGGTTCCTACCAGAGGATAAGGAGCCTTATGTTCTACCAATTCATTATGAGCAGGTATTTCTTTAACTCAAATAAGAAGCAATAGTGATCATTAATCTATTAATTCATAGTTTATTGCGATAATACATGTGTGTTTATTAATGAATAAAACAAGTATAAGATAAGTCTAATATATGTATGTCATTCATGTGCAAGTATTTTTCTATGAATATAATTTGGACCCGAAATGGATATTTGTCATACATTATGATCCACAATTAAGGCATGTATTTGACTATGCATTAGTGGATACTAAGAAAAACAATGATTGCCAATGAAATGAGAGAGAGGAATTAGAGATAAAAAAAATTGACATCCATGATGATGTTCAATATGGTTATGTTCAAGCACAAGAAGACAACAATCCAAAGTTAGATGATGTTATGGAAGACAACAATATGGATGGTATAGAAAATGATGATCGAAATACATCTTGTAACAATATAGAAGGTCTAAAGTCAAATTTCAATGATGATGAAGATGATGTAGGTCAAGATGAGGAGGATGATAATATTAAATACTTGAAAGAACATATGAACATTGAAAACGATACACTAGATGACATTGTTGCAAACAATAATGTTAATGACCAAGACTTCTAAATTTTTAGAATTATTTGCAATCCATGTTTTAAAAATGTTGATTCTTATGGCCCAAACTTTGAAATGCTTCAGTATTATTTGTGTCAATACAAATTACCTATTGAAATATCCTAAAGTGTTCAATATTTGCTATGAATTGTTGGCAAAAAAAATATGATTACTTGGATAAGAATTAGCATGGTTAGTGGTCATTTATTGGTTGATAATGGTTTACAGGTGTTGTGATCCGGATTATTTTCGACACGAAATGAGAGTGGAGATATAATAAAGAAATGTACAAAGATATATTAGATATACAATAATATAAAATAAATATATTAGAGATGCAACCATAAACACAGAGATATAGTAATACACAATTTCTATTAATGAGCGAAATGTACAAAACTGTAGAAATACATAGTGAAAGACTCGCTAGAGTGATGACAGCTTATCTCTGAGAAGAGATGTGATGGATACTCACATTCGCAAGAATATGCTTGTTAAAATGAGGCTCCAAGTCCTTTTTAACATAAATAAAATCCAAAACCCTAACCCAAGAAGATGAAAATCCAACAATTTTGTGGACCCCATTTTGGGTAGTTTGGTGTATCAACTTCTCGAGGGCGTAACTTTGGCATACAATCTTCGTTTGGGGCACACGATAGCTCATTGGAAAGGTATCAATGAGAAGATTAATTTTTGGGGCTCAATAAAATCCTTTGCCTATCATTGGGGTTATCTATCCCGAAAAAAC
The DNA here is from genome assembly GCA_032191745.1 of Picea mariana. NCBI lineage: Eukaryota > Viridiplantae > Streptophyta > Pinopsida > Pinales > Pinaceae > Picea > Picea mariana. The sequence goes on along the minus strand of JASDQU010102909.1, from coordinate 25,652 downwards.
TTCATTTAGGCCCTCAAAATAGCCCCGTAAGTTTAGAAACCGAAAACTTGCTAAAAATAGTAAGTTGTCAGAAGACTATTTTGTGCCAATTGGAATGGGTGGGTGGACACTGATATCCACCTAGATCATGTTTTTAGGTTATTGGATAGACTCAGACTGAACTAGGATGAAGTTCTTATTCAATAACAATACATTAAATATGTAATTGTTAAAAAATATAATAACATATATTGTATATGTAAAACAATGTAAATCCAAAAAATTAGGTTAAATGTATCCAAAGTTTGTTCATTAATTTATATTTTACAGAAAATTGAAATATTTCACTAAGACTAAGCCTAAGATCTTAACATTTATACTATCTAACCCCTAACCCCTTGAAACATGGACAATATCAAAGATTATGTGGGTACATCAGGAATCCTTGAGTCTTGAAACCCTCCCATACCATTAATGCATGTGTCTAGTATAAATATGTCAAATTTAGACGCATACAAACAAAATTTGGAGAAATTTCAATGTTGGTATCATTCATTGTTAACGATGTAGGTTCGATGGATGTCATTAAGCCATTCACCCGATATAATCATTAACCCATTAACCATTAAACCACTTGCATGTTGGACCCTATAAAATTATTTTGGGATGTCTCAACTTAATATAATCATGGTTTAATCATATCGAACAATGCCACAAGTAAAATAAAAATACATGGAAATTGGCATCTTCATCGGGTTTCGCTGTAAACATGGGTATGTTGGGTACTTTGATCTTTGTTGGCATGGATGGAGAAATTGGGTCACGATGAATATGATGATAATGACGATGGAAATGAAAACCATGATAATGGTGATGATGAATAGAATGGTTTCCCTGAATCTTAAAACCCTCACATACCATCAAGGCTTGCACCTAGTCTAAACATGTAAAATTTCAACACATACAGTCACATTTTGAAGAAATTTCAGCATTGGCCTCATTCACTACTTACTGTGCGAGATTGGTGGATGAAATTGGTGATGGGAATGTTGGAATCTCCAAGACATTTCAAGATAGTTTCGAAAAAGATTCTATAGAAGGGAATGGAGAATGATGAAAATGAGATCGACATGCATGATGAACATTGATGAAAATGTCGACAATCTTGAAGATTATGTGGGGAAATAAGAAATACTTGAGTCTTGAAAACCTCCCATACTATCAAGGCATGTTTCTAGTGTAACCATGTCAAATTTTGATGCATACAGTCATATTTCGAAGAAATTTCAACATTGGCCCCATTCACTGCTCACTGTGTGGGATTGGTGGATGACATTGGTGAAAGGCATGTTGGAAGTTCCAAGAAACTTCAAGATATTTCTGACAAATATTATATAGAAGGGAATGAGGAATAATGACAATGAGATAGACGTTCATGATTAACATTGATGCAAATGTGGATTGTTTTCTCTCGACCAAGTTTTGAGGAAACATTGGTCAGGTTTGACCACTTTTTGGACTTCAACAGGCTGGTCGAAGATGGAGTTCCCAGGCGGAGCTAAGATCATGGGATCTCACTTGTTTTGTGGGCTTTGTGGACCCAACATGGTGTTTTTAGGGTTTATGTAATGTTTTATGGGATGTCGGCCCATGGGTTTTCCCATGATTAGGCCTTCTTGTAAATGTATAAATAAGTGAGATTGTAAGGTAGAAGGAGGCATATGTGATAGAGGTATGTGAGTAGCATGTAGCTAAGTGCAAGAGGCAAGTAGTTTTGAGTTGATTTGTGCATCATAACATGTATGTAAGGCTCCATTCTTGATAGAGAAGTTGGCTTTGTGCCTTGACCTGATTTTGGGGAAAGTGGATTTAGTGTGCAGTGAGTAGCTCACCTGTCCTAGTGTGAAGTTTGGCTATGTGGCCTAGTGCACAGGAGCAGAGGAATGTATGATATTGAAGCAGAATAATAGAAGAAGAAGCACTTGGTGGACGTAGCCCCACACTAGGGTGAACCACGCAAATATTGTGTTGATGAGTTTCTTTGTGCTATGATGTTATGCTTTGAATATGTTTAGTACATTGAATATTATGAATGTTAGATAGATCCATGGATGCTTAGTACTTTATTGGTTAATGCTAGATCTGATTCAATGCTATGTGCTAGATGGTTAGAGTGGTTAATATTTGGTATTACTGTGTCGAACTGTACTTAGGGTTGATCTGTGATGTGAATAAGGATAATATATTACTGAGTGTTATTCCTAAGTACTCTTCAAAGTGTTTTAATCACAGCTCTATGTCCCAACTTGGTTATAGACACCTGAGTCCTGTAACCCCCCCTACCTCTACCTCGAGTGAGACTACATCTGCTTCGAAGGTGTTGCTGAAAGGGTCAGTAGTTATGGTTTTGTTGGTGCATTGTTGAAGCGTTGAACCCTGGGCATTCCCCTATGCCAACAAATTGTTTCGTTGCTGGGACTTGAAACTATGATTATTGGGAACTGAAGTAAAAGAAAAGAGAATATTTTTGCGTAGATATGTTGTTTTAGTGTGTAGTGTTCTACTAGACTTGCGAAGCTCTATGATAATAAAGAAACTCAATTTGAGGAAAAGAGGTAAGATCTTAAAGATTTGTGTTTGATAAGAGTAAGTAAAGTGAAATTTTTTGTTTCGAAAGCATGGATCTAGGTATGTTTGATAGATTCTATCCTAGTATAAAATCTAGGGTACAATTAGAAGAAAAAGATGATCTGAATAAAATTGATAGAACTAGAGAAAGATGTGTTATTCCTATGAATAGAAATAATTTTTGGACTAATAAGTAGATGAAGGAACCTAGAAAGAATTTTTTTAGATTACAGGTCCAACACTATGATCCTAGTGTGCAGTACAAGAAAAGTTGGGGAAATTATAAGAGAAAGAGAGGATCGACATTATGTTATAACTGAAGAAGACTGGGACATCTTGGTAAGGAATGCCCTAGTGCAGGTCCCATTTGTCTATATCGTAAAATTATTGGTCATAAAGTTGAGGATTGTACAAGGATGATTGCTAAAGCTGAACAAATGAACATGAGTCAAGAGAATAAGGGAATATTAGAGGATCATAAAGAGAAGAAATCAGAGAAATCTCAAAATATGTTGGTACAGTTAAAAGAAGCAATGAATGATCATAAAGATGTCAGTTTACCAGATATCATGAAAGAAAAATAGTGCATAGATACAATAATAGGAGACTTCGACATAGACTGTGTCTTGGATGAAGAGACACTAGTGAACATTATGCCACAAAGCACTTCGAAAATTTTGGGAAAGCCTACTATGTTAACTTCATTGGGAAGAATAGGTTTATTTAAAGGAAAGATGATAATACTATGTGGAAGAGCTACTAATATACCTATTATTATTCATGGGACATCGACAGAAGAGGAATTTGAAGTTATTAGGTTTGTTGAGAACAACACCCCTTTTCCTCTTTTGTTAGGAAAGACTTGGATTGAGAAGGATCAGATCAGAAGGAAAGAAAAGGAAGAAGCTATAGAAAAGAAAAAGAAAGAACTAAGGGACGTCATAGCTAGAAAAATAGATAGACTGACAAAAGAACAAGAAGCTAAGTCAAAGCAGCTGAACGCAAGAGAATTAACCATCGAGTTTGAAAGAATGCAAGAAGGTTTGAATGACCTATCTATGAAAGAGAGAAGAATACCCACCCTGGATTTAATAATAAAAGAGGTATTACCTTCGAACCCTTTGAGAGCACATCAGTAGTGCGAAGCTACTATGATAATAAAAGAAAAGAATAAAAATGGAAAGAGGAATCCAGAGACTCAGATCATAGGAAAGAAGCCAAGGAATCTCAGTAAGAAGAAAGCCAAGTTAGAAAAGTTACAGGAAGTTCCATAGAAGACTTCACAGAAGGTAGGCTTGCAAGCTCTAAACCTCGTTGGAACAACAGAACCACGCAAAATGGGATGTCCCCCTAACGAAGCTATATGATCGTTGGATGCACCCCAACTGTTAGAACGACTCTTTGAACGACTAGGAAACACATTTATTGGGGAATATACTGCATTTGGGATGTTGAGATGTGCCATAACAGGTTGATTCATATTGATTGAGGAATTCTTGTCCATTGGAGGAATCTGTTACGACACTTTCTTATTTAACTCGTCTGACGTTGCATCGGGACCACTTTTTCGCCATCCATAATTAACATTGCTAACAAAGAAGTGATTGTGTATGTCGAGTTGTGATTATAGAACCTAGCCCTCACCATTTGTTGTTTTACCCACTATCCATTCTCCTACCTCGACCCATCTGTTAAAATAAAGAATGTAGGACGTGCAAGCTGAGTTAGAGAAGTCCTTCGAAGAGGTTGTTATGAGGTATATGGCTGATAGAGGTATTTCTAAAGGTGTTCAGGCATCGTCAACCAGGGGATTTTAGGATTCCCCCTCGACTAGACGTTGGTCGAAATGTGGTAACCCCGCGACCGAGAAGCGAGGTAAGCATCGTGACGATCTAGCTAACGTGAAGCAGATCCCATCGATCTTACCCAATTGTATCTCGCCTTTGGATGGCGCGGTCAAATGCGACAACATTCCATGGGACTTCGAGTATGCACTCATCACTGCGTACATCCCAAAGGGGATACTCGTAGAAGGAAGCGAGTTGGGACAGATCCCAGCATTGAAGAACAATGACTTTAACCTCAGAGACAGAAATAAATATGTGATGCTTGCACCTCATAAATACCTGATGAAGAAAACTGGGAAGAATTCTCACATAGTCTCCCAACCTTGGATAAAGGAGCTCATGCAGTCTATGATACTAAACGTCATGAAGATCCCTCGCTTTGGTTGACATCAGGACGTTAACGCTTGCGTTAAACTCCTCTTTTCATGCTATCATGGAGGATACATGTGGCTCGATAAGCACATTACTCTGTATCTGGCACTGATCCACCTGATCATAGGACTGAGCATGCATGGACCCAACCCTCAGCATTTATACACAGGGAAGACTTCATATCGTTCATTGGAACAACGCATTAAGGAGGCCTATGGTGAAGTTGAGAAGGGGAAGTGAGGCTACAAGGTAGCTTCTATCCAGGATGGAGCAACACACCTATCTTTCCAACTTATAGCTGGCAAGCTTGTCAGAAAGAACTGCCCCACATAAGTCACCAGGTTTGTGGTGGACCTCGTAGGGAAATGCATAGAGGGGATGCAAATGAATTGGTTGAGTTACCTCGTCAATGAGCTCGAGAAATACTTCCGCAAAGTGTAGGATCAATGATACAAGTTCCATTTTAGTTGGTTGCTTATGTTGATCGCATTTGTCTCTTGGAAAATGTCGGAAGGAGTTTCCTTCTCGAAGATTGAACCTTTGGAGCCATTGGCCGCAAAGTTATTCACTCTATGGTACACAAATGACATGTCAAAGCAGTGGCAGTTGAACGCAGTATTCCATGCCTACTATCAACACAATAGTACATATGACCAAATTTTCCATGGTTTTTCATTGTTATTGCCACACTTATCCGTCGCAATTTCCATGAAAGACAAGACTATTTTTCATCGCTATATCCACAAACCAGGTGTTCATGGAAACAACGACAAAATTATCTCTCCATGTGTCATCACCATCAGGATAAGTTAACCTTATACATCGTCACAATTACAATGAAAAACTGTGGCAATGTAAAAAAAATTGTGGAAATTTGCGATGCAAAAGCATGGTAATAGCGACAAAAATTTATGCCAAGAAAAAACTTAAGAAGCATATGTTGTATGTGCGACACAAAATTGTGGCACATTGCAACGAACTTTCATCGCTATTGTGATGTGTCCTTTAAGGTTTAAAAAAATAAAATTACACGAGATATGGTATTACCATATTACATTGTAATATGGTATGCCATATTACAATCTAATATGGCAATCCCATATTACATTGTAATATGGTAATGCCATATTACAATGTAATATGGGATTACCATATTACATTGTAATATGGTAATGACATATTACAATGTAATATGGTATTACCATATTACATTGTAATATGGCAATGCCATATTAAAATGTCTCTACTTTCTCAACAAGATGCAAGAAGTTCTTTTTTAAAACAACTTAGGATAGTGATTTGTCCTGAGTGGGATGGTGACCTTGGCATTCAACAAGATAGGAAGTAATTCATTGATGACAAGTGTAGTAGGTGTGCATGTCCACTAGTGTATGGATATTATCTGCTAAGTGGCAGACTTGAACTTCCTCTTCCAGAATAGATGGCTCATATAGCTTTAGATGACTGACATAAATGATATTATGGATGTCTATCAAGGAAGGTAAATAGTAATGAAAACCATTGTCATTAATATATTGAATAACAATATAGGGACAATAACAAATAGGCTTGAGTGTTTTATGATGCTACCACTCAAAACATTGTTTGTCCATATACAACCAAAGTCAATCACCAATTTGAAACTAGACAAAGCGTTGATGGTGATCCTAGAAGGATTTATAATGAGCTAGGGAAGATTGAAGGGAATTGGTAACCAAAGAATAAATGTTAGATAATTTATGAACATATGAGATTCTATACATTTTACCTCACCTTATAGGAACTTCTATCCATAATATGCGAATAATAGCAAGATGCAAGGAATGAGCAATGCAAGAAATTATATAGGGGTAATATGAGGGTCTTTGCAATGTACATGAGATATATTTTTGTTGTGAGGGAATCCTCCATCAACTAGGCATATATATCCCATGACTTACATGTGAAGACCCCTATGCCTTCAGAATTAGTGTAAGGTAAAACTACAAGGTGTGCCATGTGGATTAGTGTAATGTTAGGCAAGTAGAAGAAAAATGAAAAAGAAAGATTGGTAGACAAACATTGCATGTTAAACACACAATTTTTTCATGGGGGAACAAGCAAATTTAATCACTTCATAAGAATGATAGAAACTAAACTATGAAATGTAAATAATGAAATAAAAAAAAAATAATCCTAACTATCATGTAAATGATGCAATGGATAAACTAGGAGATTAGAGATGAGCAATTTCTAATTACTATATTAATGGAACAATAACTACAACATGTAATTAAATCATGAGTCAGTCTAACAATAATAATATCTCAACTATAAAATCATTGATAAGATTAAGTGTGACAAGGAGATACTTGCACTTTCTTATACGTGAGGTAGGATGATGTAGGAACATGTTTAGCTAGATACCTACATCACAGAGGTTGGCTTCTTTCCATAAGTGAGGTAATATGAGCAACATGATCTCTTATGGAAAGGATGGAGGATAGATGAAAAGGTAAATATGGGAGGTTGTGGTGTTAGGGTAGTTCTAACAAAGGAAAGAGAAATAATTTGATGACACTGGAATGACATTGGAAAAATGCGTGAGCTGACATAAACCGACTAAGAGTGAACATGAGAGAGAGAGGGAAAACACTCTAATATAGGGTTATCACAAGAATAAATATAACATATGGAAACTTGGAGTTAAAGTGAGCGTAACAAATGACATTCATTGTTATAGGATTTTTGTAGTCATTAAGGTGCCATACACTAGTCAAGGACATAGCATGATTCCCATGTGACATACGATAATATGGAGAGTGTGAGCATAATAGGCATCATAAAATAGTAATATAGAGTCATCAAAAGCACAAAAAAAACACATGATAGCCTAGATTTAGTGCAATATTGAGAGGTGGCATACATCAATGGGGTATTTTATGCAAGCGTAGGAGGCGACATGCATCAACCTAAGTTCAATGCAAGCGTAGAGGTGAAAAATACCAATGGCACCAGTGGAAGAGAGGGTATCAGAGGAAGATATGATGTCACCATTGGTAGGGGCTCCATATTTGCAAGCTATGTAATGTGACCATTAAGGGGGACATCTTGGAAAACTAACCAAAGAAGTGATAGTTGATCCTAACTAGGTAGAGGTTATCTCAAGTAGGGTCTTTATTGAGATAATGACCTATAAGGGACCCATCGATATTATGACCAAATAAAAATGGTGAAAAAGGTGTGTAAGGAATAAGAGCTAAGGAGGAGAGGCAATACTTTCCCAAGTATTTGAAGTACTAGGAAAAGAGGAAGAGTATGTAGGAGAGCATGGAACACTAGGAGAGGAAGAAGACAAGGGGGGAACTAGGTAATATTGGGTGCTACAAGGTAAGAAGTGGCTAGAGTTGATAATGGGAAGTCTAAGCTAGCCCAAAAAAACTCCCAATAGGAACAAGGCTACATTCAACTTGATAAAAGTGTGGTAAGACATGGGACCTTTTTAATGTTAGCAAATGTTGATTTTGACAACTAATAGAAAGATAAGGAAAAGATAAGGCATAGAAGAACAAGGGGATACCTCATTGTTGTAGCCAACGAGAGGACAAGGGAAAGCAATTATGGAACTAGGTATAATAGATCATATATGTATTTTGTTAATTTGTGTGTGGTAGAAAAAAAAAATATTGAGTTAAAAATCATTGGGGAGGTTTGAGATTTAGAATGAGAATAACAGAGTGAGAGTGCACCCAAGTGACAGGATGAGAATGTATTATTTAGAGAGTTTGGAAGAGGGATAGTGAAACCATATGAGATGATATGGATTGATGTGATGTAAAAGTGAGAGAGAAAGGTATTTATGTATTATGTTTTGTTGGGTCTTAACATTATAAGTAAGAGGTATTGCAAGAGGTGAGTTCATAGTTTTTGTTATCTTTATAGAGTTGATAAGTATTGCAATGAGCATATTATAAAGAATTTCATTGTTTTTATTTGGGTAGAAGGATGAGAAGGTATCATTTGGAATGTGTGGAAGAGAGAAAATGAAACCATATGAAATGGTTGGATGTGAGTTAGAACTAAGAGAGAAAGATATTTATGTAGGATGTCTTGAGCACATCATTACATGGAAAGGGTATTGCAATAAATATGAGTTCATAGGTTTTGTTATCTTTAAAGAGTTGATAGGTATTTCAATGGACATCTTATAAGGCATTTCATTGTCATTCATATGATATGCTCAAGAGTAAATTAGAGTAATCAAGGGGAGATACATAGCATTCAACATTCTCTTGAAAAATCCCTATGACAAGGGTGACTCCACAATGTTTATTAATGAGAATATGAGTTCAGTCCTATTGTACAATGCCCCAATGATAAGGAGAGGGGTGAGGCGTGATGGAAAATGTGATTATTTTGGTTACAATTTTAAAGGATTATATTGGCAAGTTGGTCTTTGATCTAACAATTGTGAGTAAAAAGGAGACTAAGAGAGGGGAATGAATTTCATTCGTCATTATGAGTAATGAGGGATCTTTTTCATTAGAGTTCGGAATAGGGACTATGTTTTGTTGGGATAAGTGTCCAAATATTGGTGTACCCTAGGATCATCAAAGGATTTCTCATCTATGTACAAGGATTTGGATGTGAATTATTATTATAAGAATAAGAATTTTGTAGTAGTGTCCTTTGGAGCCTTATAATAATTGCACTAACATGTGGGATGAGAGGAGGGGTGTAGATTATTGGGATTAGCTCATGCATTGTTTAATAGCAACTAGGATTTGGACTAGGGATATCAATAAGGTTAGTATTATGGAAATGAATGAAGTGAGGGATATTTTCTAAGTTATTTTCCACAATGAGGATATGGATAAAGACTTTGTATATGGGGGTTCTCTAAAATAGTTATACTTCTTTATAAAAAAACTACAAGTAAACCAAAATTATATGTAAAATACCTCTTTAGGGTTCTTGATTTATAGCTGAAATTTGAGCTAGGTAAAGAGTGTACACTCGATGTACTGTGCAACCACATACACACTAAATTGGACAAATACATTAGACAATAAAAACACCACATGGATCTTGGCATATATGCAATATCTACACATTAAATTTGACAAATAACTTGACAATAACAAATAAATTAGACAATAAAAACACCACCTGGAACTTGGCATACATATCAATATCTACATATTCATGACAATTGTGAACTTTTACTAGTATAAAGCTTACTTTTAAAAACACGTCAAAACCCTTACCTTTTCATTGTCCTTTCGCCAAATCCATTACCCATACAACTTGATAAGAGTTTTCCATGAGCTGCATTTCTATCACCAAGACCTACATGAATCATAAAAGACAAATTTTTATTATGAGAAAATAATTAATAAGAAAATAAGCATGCATTTAGTTATGTAAAATACTCTAGAAAAAAATTAAGTTGTCGCATACGTTAATGAGCTTCTCTTTGTTTCAAGAATAGGTTATTCTCTACTGAACAAGGCCAACCACATGAAGGTGGAAGCTCATATGGCCCCTCCCCCCCTCACATCGCTCTCAATTCCCCATACCCAACAAATGATTTTCTTTATATAGAAAACATATATACATTCATGCATAACTAGGATAGTCATCAAAACATATCAACATATCAACATCGATAAAGATCCAAATACAATTCATGAATTTATACATCTAATTTTTCTTTGATTTAAGTTTTTTTACATTCATAAAATTGATCATTGGGGTATCATAATCATCCAAGTACATTGTATTTTGTGTGCCCTGTCCTTCTATTATTTGTGTGTGCTCATGTACCATACTTTCGGTATGTCGTTGAGATGGGTTAATTGGCATCTGTTCAAGGTCGTGAACTGGAACAACGAAAATGATCATATCGATATGTTGAAATATAATTGAAATAACTAATTCATTATTTTGATTAACATTACACTATTTCTCTTTACCTGTCTTTGTAGATAGGACAGTTGGTGCATTAATGTCCTGTCCACTTGGTTGCTATCACATTTCACCCTCCTCAACTACATGCTCTTCAATTTTGAGAAGATAATATATAATTATAAGTCAAAAAATAAATATCTACAATCACAGTAAACATTTCTAATTCTGAAGCATACATATTGGAATGGGTACTCTTCTCTACACTATCGCTGGACATGCGCACCCTTGTATGATGTGGTGTTTTTTGAATACCGCTAGATTCACTACTATGGTAGCATTATTTCTTGAAAACAAACATAAATACTTAGTTAAGGGTGATATAATAAAATATGAATAGAGTTTACAAGCATGGTACTGTGGTTTCCTTATTCATTTGATTTACCTACGTGGCTGGGGAGATAGGAGTTTGGCCCAAGATTTTTCTATATTCAATCACACTTTGAAAACCATGCTTATAACCAAGCTTTAGGTCCTCCTCGGTGGCAGCAGTTTCGAAAATATTTAACTGCAATGCATAACACCATTAAAATTACCAATAACAAAAACATATATTTGTTCGCTATTGTTAAATAAATATTAACCATAGTTAATCATTTAAATCTAAATATTCGAGATTTTAATTTTCCATAGCCACCCTAGCATAGTTTATGCTGGTCGTGTTTTCCACTCTGGCCTTTGTTTCTTTGGAGGTGTCTGGTAGCCTACATATGGAATTTAAAAAAAAAAACAGACATCGAAATTGTTACTTAAAACAGGAAAGAAAAACATAAATGTTCATATTTCACCGATAATATGACATGTGTTGTACCTTGCTTGACCAGCTCATGGTTGTCATCCTTGTTTTATAAACAAGTTCTTCTTTGAATCCTCTATTAGTGCCTTCCACTTTTTCTCGGGAACCATGGGAGGGTCCTCGTGCTTGAGGTATATTTGCAATTCCTCCCTATACTGGGCCCTGATATATTTTAAATTCTTGTTGGCTAACTTTGTAACCACTTTCTTGTTCAAAGTGTTGTCAGACAAGTTTACCATGTGATCTATTAAATCATCTTTCTTTTTTCTATCTTGGTCATTCCACCATGTGCGAATGGTGGGGCCAAACAACTCCAATGCTTTGCATTTAAGTTTCTATAGAAAACATCATTTCTTGTAGAAATGTGTTATCCATTAATTTATAATAATCTCAACAAATGTCCATTTCAATTTCATGAAAAAAATGAATCAATTAATTCACAATTACCTGCAATCTTCTGAATCTTGATTGGAACACATGCGTCATCCACCAGAAAGCTGACATCTAGTGATTCGATGCTTTTAATTTGTTCTTCTCCATGCATAATAGTATCCTCTCCATCTACAGTATGCTCCTCTCTTGAGCCATGTGGATTCCCGGGCTCTATCTTATCATGCTCTAGCGTTTCATGACGGTCAAAATCATTTCACTCATCAATGGATTCGAGGGGAACCTCAGGAGGCTCAAAAAGCCCCACTTGTGCTTTTCTATGTCGACCTTTTTTTTGCATTGGACCATCATTGCTACCTATACCAGTTGCAAGATCGACAGGTTCCCCATGCACGGGGTTTAAAAACTCCTACAAACGGAAAACTTTAGTTTATCAGATCATATACAAAATATAAAATAAAAAAAAGGATATGAAATTGTCATAGCTGATAAAAATATGTGAAGATGCCACTTACCCAAAAATTAGTTATTTTATTTTGTAGATCTATAATTCTTGCCCTCTCCTCCTATGTCAGGGATCTTTTGCTAAGAAAACCTAGATATTCTATGTTAGCCTTCTTCAAGGCCTTTGTTACAGTTATCATTGGGTCAGTCGAATAAAATATTTCGTCCTCATCAATATCCTATGTGGGAGCCTTCCCACGTTGACCATGCCACAATAAATTGATGAATAAAATTAATGAGATGAACTTTAACAATTGAGAAATTTAGTTGTTGTATTCATAAGTTGTTTCTGTATTTAACATTTACCTGGTGAGGCACTGTGCATGCCTTTCCACGGTCACCCTAGACAGATGTAGTGGGTGATTTTCGGACAGGGTCACCCTGGACAGATGTTGACGCAATAAATCAATCAACAAAAGTTATGAAATTCACCTGTAACATTAAAAAAATGAAATATTACAGTAATATCAGAAAAACAATAACAAAATTTCAGAAAGTTAGTTGTTGTAGTCATAAGTTGTTACTGTATTTAACATGTCCCTGGTGAGGCACTAGAGGTGCCTTTCCACAGTCACCCTGGACAGATGTAGCGGGTGATTTTCAGACACGGTCAACCTGGACAGAAGTTAACACAATAAATCAATCAACAAAATTTATCAAATTCACTTGTAACATTTAAAAAATGAAATATTGGAGTAATATCAGAAAAAAAAAAATGAAATTTCAGAAATTTAGTTGTTGTAGTCATAAGTTGTTACTGTAATTAGCATTTACCTACTGAGGCACAGCCGGTGACTATCCACGGTCACCCTGGACAGATGTAGCGGGTGATTTTCTGCCACGGTCACCCTGGACAAATGTTGGCACAATAAATCAATCAATAAAAGTTATGAAACTCACCTGTAACATTAAGAAAATGAAATATTGCAGTAATATCAAAAAAAAAAAATTATGAAATTTCTGAAATTTAGTTGTTGTAGTCATAAGTTGTTACTGTATTTAACATTTTCCTGCTGAGGCAAAGTGAGTGCCTTTCCACGGTCACCCTGGATAGATGTTGA
>JASDQU010102909.1:0-10724 GCA_032191745.1 Picea mariana | reverse complement strand
GATTAAGGCATGTATTTGACTATGCATTAGTGGATACTGAGCAAAACAATGATTGACAATGAAATGAGAGAGAGGAATTAGAGATCAAAAAAATTGACATCCATGATGATGTTCAACATGGTTATGTTCAAGCACAAGAAGACAACAATCCAGAGTTAGATGATGTTATGGAAGACAACAATATGGATGGTATAGAAAATGATGATCCAAATACATCTTGTAACAATATAGATGGTCTAAAGTCGAATTTCAATGATGATGAAGATCATGGAGGTCAAGATGAGGAGGATGATAATATTAAATACTTGAAAGAACATATGAACATTGAAAACGATACACTGGATGACATTGTTGTAGACAATAATGTTAATGACCAAGACTTCTAAATTTTTAGAATTATTTGCAATCCATGTTTTAAAAATGTTGATTCTTATGGCCCAAACTTTGAAATGCTTCAGTATTATTTGTGTCGATACAAATTACCTATTGAAATATCCTAAAGTGTTCAATATTTTCTATGAATTGTTGGCAAAAAAAATAGGATTACTTGGATAAGAATTAACATGGTTAGTGGTCATTTATTGGTTGATAATGGTTTACAGGTGTTGTGATCCGGATAATTTTCGGCACGAAATGAGAGTGGAAATATAATATAGAAATGTACAAAGATATATTAGATATACAATAATATAAAATAAATATATCAGAGATGCAACCATAAACACAGAGATATAGTAATACACAATTTCTATTAATGAGCGAAATGTACAAAACTGTAGAAATACATAGTGAAAGACTCGCTAGAGTGATGGCAACTTATCTCTGAGAAGAGATGTGACGGATACTCACATTCGTAAGAATATGCTTGTTAAAATGAGGCTCCAAGTCCTTTTTAACATAAATAAAATCCAAAACCCTAACCCAAGAAGATGAAAATCCAACAATTTTGTGGACCCCATTTTGGGTAGCTTGGTGTATCAACTTCCCAAGGGCGTAACTTTGGCATACAATATTCGTTTGGGGCACATGATAGCTCATTGGAAAGGTATCAATGAGAAGATTAATTTTGGGGGCTCAATAAAATAGTTTGGCTATCATTGGGGTGATTGATCCCAAAGAAAATTCATTTAGGCCCTCGAAATAGCCCTGTAAGTTTAGAAACCGAAAACCTGCTAAAAATAGTAAGTTGCTAGAAGATTGTTTTGTGCCAGTTGGAATGGGTGGGTGGACACTGATATCCACCTAGATCATGTTTTTAGGTTATTGGATAGACTCAGACTGAACTAGGATGAAGTTCCTATTCAATAACAATACATTAAATATGTAATTGTTAAAAAATATAATTACATATATCGTATATGTAAAACAATGTAAATCCAAAACATTAGGCTAAATGTATCCAAAGTTTGTTCATTAATTTATATTTTAAAACAAATTGAAATATTTCACTAAGACTAAGCCTAAGATCTTAACATTTATACTATCTAACCCCTAACCCCTTGAAACATGGACGATATCGAAGATTATGTGGGTACATCAGGAATCCTTGAGTCTTGAAACCCTCCCAGACCATCAAGGCATGTGTCTAGTATAAATATGTCAAATTTAGACGCATACAAACACAATTTGGAGAAATTTCAATGTTGGTATCATTCACTGTTAACAATGTAGGTTCGATGGATGTCATTAAGCCATTCACCCGATATAATCCCTAACCCATTAACCATTAAACCACTTGCATGTTGGACCCTATAAAATTATTTTTGGATGTCTCAAATTAATATAATCATGGTTTAATCATCTCGAACAATGCCACAAGAAAAAGAAAAATACATGGAAATTGGCATATTCATCGGGTTTCGCTGTAAACATGGGTATGTTGGGTACTTTGATCTTTGTTGGCATGGATGGAGAAATTGGGTCATGATGAATATGATGATAATGACGATGGAAATGAAAACCATGATAATGGTGATGATGAATAGAATGGTTTCCCTGAGTCTTAAAACCCTCACATACCATCAAGGCTTGCGCCTAGTCTAAACATGTAAAATTTCAATGCATACAGTCACATTTTGAAGAAATTTCAAAATTGGCCTCATTCACTACTTATTGTGCGAGATTGGTGGATGAAATTGGTGATGGAAATGTTAGAAGCTCCAAGACATTTCAAGATAGTTTCGAAAAAGATTCTATAGAAGGGAATGGAGAATGATGAAATTGAGATCGACATGCATGATGAACATTGATGAAAATGTCGACGATCTTGAAGATTATGTGGGGAAATAAGAAATACTTGAGTCTTGAAAACCTCCCATACTATCAAGGCATGTTTCTAGTCTAACCATGTCAAATTTTGATGCATACAGTCATATTTTGAAGAAATTTCAACATTGGCCCCATTCACTGCTCACTGTGTGGGATTGGTGGATGACACTGGTGAAAGGCATGTTGGAAGTTCCAAGAAACTTCAAGATATTTCTGAAAAATATTATATATAAGGGAATGAGGAATGATGACAATGAGATAGACGTTCATGATGAACATTGATGCAAATGTGGATTGTTTTCTCTCAACCAAGTTTTGAGGAAACATTGGTCGAGTTTGACCACTTTTTGGACTTCAATAGGCTGGTCGAAGATGGAGTGCCCAGGCGGAGCTGAGATCACGGGATCTCACTTGTTTTGTGGGCTTTGTGGACCCAACATGGGGTTTTTAGGGTTTATGTAATGGTTTATGGGATGTCGGCCCATGGGTTTGCCCATGATTAGGCCTTCTTGTAAATGTATAAATAAGTGAGATTGTAAGGTAGAAGGAGGCATATGTGATAGAGGTATGTGAGTAGTATGTAGCTAAGTTCAAGAGGCAAGTATTTCTGAGTTAATTTGTGCAACATAACATGTATGTAAGGCTCCGTGCTTGATAGAGCAGTTGGCTTTGTGCCTTGACCTGATTTTGGGGAAGGTGGATCTAGTGCGCAGTGTGCAGCTCACCTGTCCTAGTGTGACGTTTGGCTCTGTGGCCTAGTGCATAGGAGTAGAGGAATGTAGGATATTGAAGAAGAATAATAGAAGAAGAAGCAGTTGGTGGACATAGCCCCACACTAGGGTGAACCACGTAAATATTGTGTTGATGAGTTGCTTTGTGCTATGATGTTATGCTTTGAATATGTTTAGTACATTGAATATTATGAATGTTAGATAGATCCATGGATGCTTAGTGCTTTATTGGTTAATTCTAGATCTAATTCAATGCTATGTGCTAGATGGTTAGAGTGGTTAATATTTGGTATTACTGCGTCAAACTGTACTTAGGGTTGATTTGCGATGTGAATAAGGCTAATATATTACTGAGTGTTGTTCCTAAGTACTCTTCGAAGTGTTTTAATCACAGATCTATGTCCCAGCTTCGTTATATACACCTGAGTCCTGTAACCCCCCTACCTCTACCTCGAGTGAGACTGCATCTACTTCGAAGGTGTTGCTGAAAGGGTCAGTAGTTAGGGTTTTGTTGGTGCATTGTTGAAGCATTGAACCTTGGTCATTCCCCTATGCCGACAAATGGTTCCGTTGTTGGGACTTGAAACTGTGATTGTCGGGAACTGAAGTAAAATAAAAGAGAATATTTGTGTGTAGATCTGCTGTTGTAGTGTGTAGTATTCTACTAGGCTTGAGAAGCTCTATGCTAATAAAGAAACTCAATTTGAAGAAAAGAGGTAAGATCTTAAATATTTGTGTTTGATAAGAGTAAGTAAAGTGAAATTTTTTGTTTCAAAAGCATGGATCTAGGTATGTTTGATAGATTCTATCCTAGTATAAAATCTAGGGTACAATTAGAGGAAAAAGTTGATCTGAATAAAATTGATAGAACTAGAGAAAGATATGTTATTCCTACGAAAAGAAATAATTTTTGGACTAATAAGTAGATGAAGGAACCTAGAAAGGATTTTTTTAGAATATAGGTCCAACACTATGATCCTAGTGTGTAGTACAAGAAAAGTTGGGGAAATTATAAGAGAAAGAGAGGATTGACATTATGTTATAACTGAAGAAGACTGGGACATCTTGCTAAGGAATTCCCTAGTGCAGATCCCATTTGTCTATATCGTAAAATTATCGGTCATAAGGTTGAGGATTTTCCAAGGATGATTGCTAAAGTTGAACAAATGAACACGAGTCAAGAGAATAAGGGCATATTAGAGGATCATAAAGAGAAGGAATCGGAGAAATCTCAAATTATGTTGGTACAGTTAAAAGAAGCAATGAATGATCATAAAGATGTCATTTTACCAGATATCATGAAAGAAAAACAATGCATAGATACAATAATAGGAGACTTCAACATAGACTGTGTCTTGGATGAAGAGACACCAGTGAACATTATGCCAGAAAGCACTTGGGAAATTTTGGGAAAGTTTATTGTGTTACCTTCATTGGGAAGAATAGGTTTATTTAAAGGAAAGATGATAATCCTAAGTGGAAGAGCTACTAATTTACCTATTATTATTCATGGGACATCGATAGAAGAGGAATTTGAAGTCATTAGGTTTGTTGAGAACAACATCCCTTTTCCTCTTTTGTTAGGAAAGACTTGGATTCAGAAGGATCAGATCAGAAGGAAAGAAAAGGAAGAAGCTATAGAAAAGAAAAAGAAAGAACTAAGGGACATCATAGCTAGAAAAATAGATCGACTGACAAAAGAACGAGAAGCTAAGTCAAAGCAGCTGAACGCAAGAGAATTAACCATCGATGTTGAAAAAACGCAAGAAGGTTTGAATGACCTATCTATGCAAGAGAGAAGAATACCCACCCTAGATTTAATAATAAAAGAGGTATTACCTTCGAACACTTTGAGAGCACATCAGCAGCGCGAAGCTACTATGATAATAAAAGAAAAGAATAAGAATGGAAATAGGAATCCAGAGACTCAGATCATAGGAAAGAAGGTAAGGAATCTCAGTAAGAAGAAATCCAAGTTAGAAAAGATACAGGAAGTTCCATAGAAGACTTCACAGAAGGCAGGATTGAAATCTCTAAACCTCGCTGGAACAACAAAACCACGCAAAATGGGACTTCGCCCTAACGAAGCTATATGATCATTGGAGGTGCCCCAACCGTTAGAAAAACGCTTCGAACGACTAGGAAACACATTTATTGGGGAATATACCGCATTTAGGATGTTGAGATGTGCCATAACAGGTTGATTCATATTGATTGAGGAATTCTTGTCCATTGGAGGAATCTGTTACGACACTTGCTTATNCTTGGAGGTGCCCCAACCGTTAGAAAAACGCTTCGAACGACTAGGAAACACATTTATTGGGGAATATACCGCATTTAGGATGTTGAGATGTGCCATAACAGGTTGATTCATATTGATTGAGGAATTCTTGTCCATTGGAGGAATCTGTTACGACACTTGCTTATTTAACTCGTCTGACGCTGCGCCGGGACCACTTTTTCACCATCCATAATTAACATTGCTAACAGAGAAGTGAATGTGTATGTCGAGTTGTGATTATAGAACCTAGGCCTCACCATTTGTTGTTTTACCCACTATCCGTTCTCCTACCTCGACCCATCCGTTAAAATAAAGAATGTAGGACACGCAGGCTGAGTTAGAGAAGTCCATGGAAGAGGTTGTTATGAGGTATATGGCTGATAGAGGTATGTTTGAAGGTGTTCAGGCATCGTCAACCAGGGGATTTTAGGATTCCCCATCGACTAGACGTTGGTCAAAATATGGTAATCCCGCGACCAAGAAGCGAGGTAAGCATCACGACGATCTAGCTAACATGAAGAAGATCCCATTGATCGTACCCGATTGCATCCTGCCTTTGGCTGGCACAGTCAACTACGACAACATTCCATGGGACTTCTAGTATACACTCATCACTGCGTACATCCCGAAGGGGATACTCGTAGAAGGAAGCGAGCTGGGACAGATCCCAGCATTGAAGAACAATGAATTTAACCTCAGAGACAGAAAGAACTATGTGATGCTTGCACCTCATAAATACCTGATGAAGACAACTGGGAAGAAGTCTCGCATAGTCTCCCAACCTTGCATAAAGGAGCTCGTGCAGTCTATGATATTGAACATCATGAAGATCCCTCACTTTGGCCGACATCAGGAGGTTAACGCCTGCATTAAACTCCTCTTGTCGTGCTATCATGGAGGATACATGTGGATCGACAAGCACATTACTCTGTATCTGACACTGATCCACCTGATCATAGGACTGAGTATGCATGGACCCGACCCTCAACATTTATACCCATGGAAGACTTCATATCGTTCATTGGAACAACGCATTAAGGAGGCCTATGGTGAAGTTGAGAAGGGGAAGTGAGGCTACAAGGTAGCTTCTATCCAAGATGGAGCAACACACCTATCTTTCCAACTTATAGTTGGCAAGCTTGTCAGAAAGAACTGCCCCACATAGGTCACCAAGTTTGTGGTGGACCTCGTAGGGAAATGCATGGAGGGGATGCAAATGAATTGGGTGAGTTACCTCGTCAATGAGCTCGAGAAATACTTCCACAAAGTGAAGGATCAAGGATACAAGTTCCATTTTAGTTGGTTGCTTGCGTTGATCGCATTTGTCCCTTGGCAAATGTCGGAAGGAGTTTCCTTCTCTAAGATTGAACTTTTGGAATCATTGGCCGCAAAGTTCTTCACTCTATGGTACATGAATGACATATCAAAGCAGTGGCAGTTGAACGTAGTATTCCATGCCTACTATCAACACAATAGTACATATGAGCAAATTTTCCATGGTTTTTCATTGCTATTGCCACACTTATCCATCACAATTTCCACGGAAGAAAAGACTATTTTTCATCGCTATATCCACGAACCAGGTGTTCATGGAAACAAAAAAAAAATTGTCTCTCCACATGTCATCACCATCAGGATAAGTTAACCTTATACATCGTCGCAATTACAATGAAAAATTGTGGCAATGTAAAAAAAATTGTGTAAATTTGCGACGCAAAAGCATGGCAATAGCGATGAAAATTTATGCCAAGAAAAAACTTATGAAGAAGATGTTGTATGTGTGACAGAAAACCATGGCACATTGCAACGAACTTTCATCGCTATTGTGAAGCGTCCTTTAAGGTTTAAAAAAATAAAATTACACGAGATATGGTATTACCATATTACATTGTAATATGGTATTCCATATTACAATGTAATATGTGTTATTGGACTAATCGGTAGATGCAGACACTAACAGATCTCCCTAGATCCACTTGGATCTAGAACAAAACAGGACAGGACATGACTCTTTCCCTAAGTTTTGACCATTGAATTAGCTAGTAGGGAGGAACAAGTAACATACCTTTGTATCACTTCCTAGGGTCTTTGTTTCTCTCGCTTCGCTCCGGTGCTCTTATGAAGTCAAGACCAAGACAACACAAACCAACCAAAGTGAAGATAGAAAAATATATTCAACCGTCAACTTATGTTTATGATCAAGGAATTACACAATAAAGTGAGAATGACTTTATGGGAAAAGGACATGTCGTTGTATCATATTAATCGAAAGTACAAGATTACAACCTGATCACCTTGATGTCGCAAGATTCCTTTCGATGGCTCTTGACTCCAACACACACACTTGCTCAATCCTTGTATGAATAAGATCAAACTCTCTTGATAGACTTGCTAGAGTCTCCAAGCTCTTGTTCAAGCTAGGTCCTTCACACAATTCTTTCACCAATTCTCCAATGAATCTTGCTTAACCTTTTCCATGAGAATTCCATCAATATATAGGAGAGAATGAGATGGTTACTTGGATAAGAATGATCCCACAGTATCAGGGAAACCAATAAAAGGATAACCATTCGAATGCCAACCCATTCTTCTAGAATATCCCCTTCTAGAACCATCGAGAATTCATCTTTTTCCAAGCCTTAGAACAAGTTCGCACCCTAGCTATGTAGCACAGTGCGCGAAGTTCGCACCCTAGCTTAAGGCAACCTGCGAGAATGGGTCATTCTCGCACCCTAGTATATTAGCAACCTGCGAACTCTCTTCAAAAGTATGTTTTCTGGGAAGAGATGAATGTCAATTTTCTCAGGAGAAAGTTCTTCTGAGGAGCCTGAGTACACCATCATGATGACCAAAATCATGGGTAACAATATGGCAATACCATATTACATTGTAATATGGTAATGCCATATTACAATGTAATATGGGATTACCATATTACATTGTAATATGGTAATGACATATTACAATGTAATATGGTATTACCATATTACATTGTAATATGGTAATGCCATATTAAAATGTCTCTACTTTCTCAACAAGATGCAAGAAGTTCTTTTTAAAAACAACTTAGGATAGTGATTTTTCCTGAGTAGGATGGTGACCTTGGCATTCAACAAGATAGGAAGTAGTTCATTGATGACAAGTGTAGCAGGTGTGCATGTCCACTAGTGTATGGATATTATCTACTAAGTGGTAGACTTGAACTTCCTCTTCCAAAATAGATGGCTCATATAGCTTTAGATGACTGACATAAATGATATTATGGATGTCTATCAAAGAAGGGAAATAGTAATGAAAACCATTGTCATTAATATATTGAATAACAATATAGGGACAATAACAAATAGGCTTGAGTTTTTTATGATGCTACCGCTTAAAACATTGTTTGTCCATATACAACCAAAGTCAATCACAAATTTGAAACTAGTAAAAGCCTCGATGGTGATCCTAGAGGGATTTATAATGAGCTAGGGAAGATTGAAGGGCATTAGTAACCAAATAATGAATGCTAGATAATTTATGAACATATGAGATTCTATACATTTTACCTCACCTTATAAAAACTTCTATCCATAAGATGCGAATAATAGCAAGATGCAAAGAATGAGCAATGAAAGAAATTATATAGGGGTAATATGAGGGTCTTTGCAATGTACACGAGATACATTTTTGTCATGAGGGAATCCTCCATCAACTAGGCCTATATATCCCATGACTTACATGTGAAGACCCCTATGCCTTGAGAATTAGTGTAAGGTAAAACTACAAGGTGTGCCATGTGGATTAGTGTAATGTTAGGCAAGTAGAAGACAAATGAGAAAGAAAGATTGGTAGACAAATATTGCATGTTAAACACACAATTTTTTCATGGGGGAACAAGCAAATTTAATCATTTCATAAGAATGATAGAAACTAAACTATGCAATGTAAATAATGAAATAAAAAAAAAAATCCTAACTATCATGTAAATGATGCAATGGATAAACTAGGAGATTAGAGATGAGCAATTTCTAATTACTATATTAATGGAACAATAACTAGAACATGTAATTAAACCATGAGTCAGTCTAACAATAATAATATCTCAACTATAAAATCATTGATAAGATTAAGTGTGACAAGGAGATACTTGCACTTACTTATACGTGAGGTAGGATGGTGTAGGAACATGTTTAGCTAGATACCTACATCACAGAGGTTGGAATCTTGCCACAATTGAGGTAAGATGAGCAACATGATCTCTTATGGAAAGGATGGAGGATAGATGAAAAGGTAAAGATGGGAGGTTGTGGTGTTAGGGTAGTTCTAACAAAGGAAAGAGAAATAAGTTGATGACACTGGAATGACATTGGAAAAATGCGTGAGTTGACATAAACCGACTAAAAGTGAACATGAGAGAGAGAGGAAAAACACTCTAATATAGGGTTATCACAAGAATATATGTAACATATGGAAACTTGGAGTTAACGTGAGCGTAACAAATGACATTCATTGTTATAGGATTTTTGTAGTCATTAAGGTGCCATACACTAGTCAAGGACATAGCATGAGTCCCATGTGACATACGATAATCTGGAGAGTGTGAGCATAATAGGCATCATAAACTAGTAATATAGAGTCATCAAAAGCACAAAAACAACACATGATAGCCTAGATTTAGTGCAAGATTGAGAGGTGGCATACATCAATGGGGTATTTTATGCAAGCGTAGGAGGCGACATGCATCAACCTAAGTTCAATGCAAGCATAGAGGTGAAAAATACCAATGGCACCAGTGGAGGAGAGGGTATCAAAGGAAGATATGATGTCACCATTGGTAGGGGCTCCATAGTTGCAAGCTATGTAATGTGACCATTAAGGGGGACATCTTGGAAAACTGACCAAAGAAGTGATAGTTGATCCTAACTAGGTAGAGGTTATCTCAAGTAGGGTCTTTTTTGAGATAATGACCTATAAGGGACCCATCGATATTATGACCAAATAAAAATGGATAAAAAGGGGTGTAAGGAAGAAGAGCTAAGGAGGAGAGGCAATACTTTCCCAAGTATTTGAAGGACTAGGAAAAGAGGAAGAGTATGTAGGAGAGCATGAAACACTAGGAGAGGAAGAAGACAAGGGGAGAACTAGGTAATATTGGGTGCTACAAGGTAAGAAGTGGCTAGAGTTGATAATGGGAAGTCTAAGCTAGCCCAAAAAAACTCCCAATAGGAACAAGGATACATTCAACTTGATAAAAGTGTGGTAAGACATGGGACCTTTTTAATGTTAGCAAATGTTGATTTTGACAACTAATAGAAATATAAGGAAAAGAGAAGGCATAGAAGAACAAGGGGCTACCTCATTGTTGTAGCCAATGAGAGGACAAGGGAAAGCAATTATGGAACTAGGTATAATAGATCATATATGTATTTTGTTAATTTGTGTGTGGTAGAAAAAAAAAATAT
>JASDQU010102908.1:155097-174364 GCA_032191745.1 Picea mariana | reverse complement strand
TTGCGTTTGGATGCCTTCTTCTACAGTCTGTTATGAACCTATTGTTTATAACAGACCTTCTCACTCTTCCCATATAAGTCTTCCGCCTGTTCACCCTTTACTACAACTCACTATCTGAAGTTTATAAATACCTCACTCACCTATGCATGCCTGGCCTAGTTTGGATTTGGAATGATATCGTTTTGAGTTGGCTTCCATTCGGTCACCCCATCTATAAACAATCTGTGACATAAAACTGATGGTCGTCGGGCTCTACTCCTGCTAGCAATCCAGAAGTGACTTCCATCGCCAACAGTTAGGTAACCTTGAACCCAACAGTTGGCATCTCTTCATCGGTCGCTGACTAGGGGGTTTCCCTTGTGTTTGATGGAAAGAAATATATTCACACATTGGGATTCATGTAGTGTCTTGGATTCCATTATCCTTATTGGTGGTTTCCTCACCTTTGTCGACATTTTTCCTTATTGGTTGTTATTCAGAGGATCTCTTTCATGCACTACTTGCATTTGGTGCATGCAAGGGGTGCACAAGGTTGTTGGTTAGTGAACATCCTATTCATATGAGCTCCTCCTAATCATCAAGCTATTGCTTTGTAGCTCATGTTGAATGATGATAGATACCCTAATTCTCTCCTTTCAGTGGGTCTCCTTCCATCGAATTCAACTCATCTATTCTAGAAATGATACCTAGAGTTCTATGAGTACCTAGAGACTTGCAGTCATCAGTGGCATGTTCTCCTGCCATCGATAGTTGGGAATACATCAATGTCTCTTGATCGATGGATTCTTCAAGTGTTCGACCTCAACATCCTTATTTACACTTGTAGAATGTACTTGGGGCCTTGATACCTATTTTCATTATCGGTGGGTTGTCTCACGTTTGTTAATGATATACCTTAATGATCGGTAATCAAATGAAGTCTCATTGTGTTCGACCTCAAATCCTTTATTCACATGATGTATCTTGCACCTTCGACAGATAGTGTAGAATACCTCTAGCTTACAGTAGCAACATTCATCATCTATGATTGTCTTTCATTGGACCGGTACCTATATGACTTCAATGATCATGGGAGATCATATTGTACTCCATTGTATACAGATATCTTCAAATTGATTTTTGAGACTGGATTCCACTATGCCCTGTTCGTGACTATGACAAACTATAGAATATGTCCTATTTGTATTTCCTATTCATGGCCATGAAGAGTTATTTGATATATTTCCACATGGATTTGCAGTGTAATTCAGAATGGAAACCATGTGTACAAAGTCATTATGGATTGTAATATTCTCAAGAGTAACTAGTACTTCCAGCTGAGTCTCCATTACTCCACTTATGGGAATTATAATGTATTTCAACCATCGTAGATACTCCTCTGACCTCACACATTAGGGGGCATCTGTTACAACAATTTTTTCCTCACTCCATGCAACTTTCTTGGATGGCCTTTCCATTTCCATATGCAAACTTGAAGTTCCCTTTTTGTGCATTCTAGAGCCAAAAAAGCATATTTTTCCACATATACGCGCCCTATCAGTTATACAACAAGCATATATGCAAGTTGCTCCACTACATCTTGCGTACATTGGGTTTCCATGCCATGTCACAAGATGCATGATCCTTGACCTTCCATATACTGGAAATGCTCCGACTCATCCCTTCAGTTCATATTCAACCATAAATTGAACCATATTCGACTTTGAGAGAAAAGACACTCTGGATAAATTTCACTTCATATTGAGTCTACATCCCTTTGTCCTTGAAAGTCTGATCTCCTTGTTCAATCCCCAATCTCTTCCTTCTTTGTGATGGAGACCTCATTGACTCATTTATATGAGCTTGCCTTTGGTGGAGGATTGAAGTGTTGGAGGCCCAACTGGAGGGACTTATTTTCTCGATTCTGATATGTTTCGTTACAAAAGTTTGTCACCTATGTACTTCTGCTGATTATTTTAATAGAAATACTCTTTTCTCATCTAATTGATATCTTGAAATATTTGAATTATTATTCCATGCATGTATTTTTCATGTATGTTGATGGATTATGATAATCTATATGTTAACACTATATATTATCACCATATGCTTGAGTTTGTTGGTTGTTGAGGACAAGTTGTAGGTAAAAAGATTTGGGTTGCGTGATCAATGGTGGTCTTCATCGAATGTCCTGACGAGGTAGGATTTTAGCCTTGTCTTGTTAGCATTTCTTTTATATAGCATACTTGGGATTAGAGTTGATTTTTGTGTGTCATTCCATCTGTTGTGGTTTACCCCTTGCCATAGAGAAATTTTCCTCGTAACAACTATAGCAACAAGATGACCAAATGGTTTAATCAGTTGGTCTCAGGATTGTAGGGGATCTCCCGATATACGCCAGGTATGTGGGAGCTCAAATCCATAGTAGTGTTGTCTAATAGGAAACCGTTCGAAAGGGGCCTTCCAATATACTCTAGGTACATGGAAGAACCACATTGTCCCTGGGTTGTAGCGTTGACAAGTAACAATAGCTCCTACATTTAGAGAAACTGGAACACATATGTACCTAAAATTCCCTAAGATTCTCCCAAATTTATGTGATAATCCTTTTATTCCACTTTATTCCACTTTTTGAATTACCACAATTTGATCTTCTAGTCAAAAGATATGCAAATTTAAAATAATTAAAAAAATGCACCTTTTAAAACCCTGATTTGGAGACTGTTCTGCTAGCCGACCTTTCTTCTGCCGTAGAGAAAATGCCAAGAAGACTTGTTTTGAAGAAGCCAATCTCGAGGATTGTCTAACTCTAATACCAAACATTAAGAAAAAAATAGAAAAATAGCAAAAAAACCTCAGAATAAGTACTCCACACCTTAACAAAGAGATAATTTTAGATAATAAGCCTCTTCAAGGGGGAAACCTCCTTATACATTACATGAATTCACCAATACAAGATGATTCCAAATGAAAAGGTCTCCTTGGTATATATAGGAGACTAGGAGGTTCAATTACAACTAATGGACCCAAGTCAACATAAATAAAATAATAATACTATTGTAATATGTCCTAAAGTATTATCTTTAATAATTATTAGCTAAAGTATTATCTTTAATAATTTCATAGTATTGTGAAACAAACCACCTTAGGGTTTCTAGTACCTTCCCTTTATTGAGTTATTTTAGATTTCTATTACAGTATGCTTTAAAATAGAACCCTACCTTGCTGGTTAACCATCATGCATCTTTTGGACCAGCTTGAGGACACGCAGCCTCCAACAAGCAATACGGAAGCTCAGCAAGGATATTCGAGGAATGTACAGTCCAATTCGATTAATCAGGTACCAGATCTGAATGTGCCCCTCCCTGACTTCCGGAGAAACGAGCAGCATCCCAAAGCGAAGAAAAACGTCTAAACTAATCGTTCTTACTATCAAACAGATCTATGTTTTGTCGTATAGTGTATTTAAGTGGCTCCTTTTGTAGATTATATGTAGGAAATTCACCATACAGTATTTTTTGTAAGAAAAGGGGATATATGAACACCCCAAGTTTTGAAATCGTCCTCATAGAGAAGAACTCGGACATAGCCTCTCAGGGTTGTTTTTCTTTTTGTAACCTCAGTGGATTTATCCACACCGATAAACATATTTTTACTAGTTCTTGTTTAAAAAAAAATCATCATGCATCTTTTCATACATAGATCTTGGATGAAAAAAAACATACATTCTTGACTTATTATTTGTCCCGATGTTATATTTGTGTGAGAAGCCATTACACAGTTTTTTCCAACATTATTTTTTGCTTTCATTTGTAGCTATTGATTAGTTTTCTTTGCTATTTTAGTTAGCCATTTACTTCAAGTTAGAAAACCCTGCTAGTGAAAGAAAAGAGTTCCATAAAACCCTTAGTATTTTACTTGCATTTGAAGGTTTTTCCTTTTTGAAATTGTTTGCTTGTGAACCATAGTTTAAAGTAGACTGTTTCATTTTGAAATATGAATGTTATCAAGTCCATTTCAATTTTGAAAGTTAACTTAGATAAAGTAAGAGCCATTTCACTTCAACATTTGTCTTTGTTACTTACTTGCTCATTAGTTTAGATTTCAATTTCATTTCAATTTACTTTCATTTACAAGCATTTTTTAATTGAAGATATTGACACCACGCATGCACACATTCTACACCTTAAGTATATGCTTGGTTCATGCTACCAATCTCAACCTAATAATCAACCAATTAATCCAACACATCCAATCCCACTTGGGCCCAAAAAGTATATTTTAGTTAGGTTAGGACTTTGGGGATAGGAATCCAAATAATTTCCCTTGTTCATTTCACATTGAAACATATAAAATTGACTATTAGGATACTTTCAAAATCCTTTCTATTGGACATTGTTATAACCTGTTTGGTAATAGGTGCACTCTTCAAAGTGGATAATGTCGAGGTTGAAACTGGATGTGTGATTGAAACTCCTTGCTCTTACACTATTGAATATCCCCCAACCATTAGATTTCAGCTTGAAGGCAAGGAAACCTATTACACAAGTCTATGAAGAGGTAGCTTACTGACCATTCTACTAGGTATCCTTACCCAGGTGGCTCTCGTAGGAGAGAGGGAACTTGAGAAAAAATTCTTCTGGCCATTCATAATTCATCACCTAGTGTCTCCTAGTTATAATTATCTCTTTCATACCTTCACTCATCCACAAAGGGACCTTACTACCATTGTCGTTGGTTGATTAGAAGGCCCTTATCCATAAACTAGGATTTGTTTCAGTGCATCAAGTTTTTCTTTTAGGCCAGAGTCATTTCTCTTTATTGGATGGATTTTCTCGAATCACTTTATCTTTATTTTGATTCATACACACTTATCCCCACTTGTTGCATCACTTGAGCACATAGTGAGTGTATTGTTTGATCATTTATTTTCTTAGTTCACTCCTTTGTTCTATTAGCCTATGGATTAGATTTTTTCATCTTAGAGTGATATTTGCATCTAGACACCATAGCTCCCCCTAGGAGGTATTCTCATAGGTTGTGAGGCCTTTGGCCTATGTTCTTCAATTGATGCATTTCCTCCACAGCTCGATGAGTCAGGGTTCCTCCCCCTAGCCCACCTTAAGGTTCTAGCTCTTCTAAGTCACAACCTCCCTCCCCAATGAGGGGAGTTGGTTCATCTATTTGTGTAACTAGTTCTTCTTCTTCTACTTCATCATCATCCAACCCAAGTTCCACTATGGCAAGAATGAATGCAGGAGATAATGCCAACCAACCTTCTATGCATTTCATGGTAGGTTCAAATCTCCCTAATTTCAATAAATTGATCAATGATCCTATTCTCCTTTATCCCGATTGGACTAATATACCAACCAAAATTCCCTCGAATATCCCTAAGTTCGAGGGTAAACCTGAAGAGGATCCCTCTACCCACATAATGTCCTTCCACCTTTGGTGTTCCTTCAACTCCACAAAGGAAGACTCTATTAATTTGATGTTGTTTCAATGTACTTTGATGGGTGTTACCACTAAATGGTACATAGACCAACCTGGAAATACCCATAGAACCTTTAAGTCCATAAATAATGTTTTCCTCACCTTCTTCCAACTTCCTATTCGCCATGACATATGAATAGAGATTTTGACCAATTTCCATTTGACCACAACCACTCACATCATGGATATCATCCATGAGTGGCATAGAAGACGTGAATTGTGCAAAGCAGATATCATTGATCGATTCCTTATGGAATAGTTCCTAAAGTCTCTTCTTCCTCCCGTTGTAAAGGATGCAACCATGATTATTCCTAGAGTCGAGGAAGAAGCCATCCAAAAGGCATAGTAATACAATCTTATCTATCCCCAATCAAGGTATTTATATACCATCCTTCCTAATGCCCCTCACTCTTGCTCGTGTGACTTGTCTGCAACAAGGGCATCTCATTCAATTGAGGTCCTTATGAGATATGTGTCTCATAACTATCCACACCTTAATCCCCTTGGACCTAGTGGATAAGGTTACCCTTTTGGGGGGGTTAGCACCTCTTATGCGTATCCTAATCCTCCTTAGGATTCATCTTGCTCCTCATCTCAAGAGGGCACTAGTACCTCTTATGTTGCACCCCATGTACATGGGCCTACCTATAATAATTCCTCTTGTGGTGGGGCCAATATGAATCCATATTATCCTTTTCCTAGCCATCCACTAGTTGTTACGATTCCTCTAACAACAATATCCCAAAACCCTATTGGTCAACTTACACCCCCTCGACAAGGGAAAGTGTAAACACAACAAAATGCACCCAACCCCCCTAATTAGAATAAAAATAAGAATAAGGGAAAGGGAAAGCAAAATAAACAAAACGAAGGGAACTAAGGGAATCCAAACCAACAACCTAATACCAATGCTATGGCAAACCAATTTTTTTCAACCCAAGGTCAAGGTCATAATCCCCAACCTAAACAAGAGAAGAATATAAACCTTCACACTAATAAACCTACCGCTATTTGTGGTGTCTACGAACATTATATGTTAGGGACCTAACCTCCCTAACCCCTCAAGTAGAATAATATATTTCCATGTAATAAAGGTTGATATTAATCAGGCCTAGTAATAAGGAAGAATAATTCAAATGTAAGAAGACCTAATAGAAGATTTCGCTTCTACAAGGATCTTCCTCTATATTGTTCTTTTGGGTAGATAGATTTAGTATAAATAGGAGAAGAGGGTATGCAAAGTTTTGTATTGAGAATTATTGTAATACAGTGTTGTTCTGCTAGAGGTTTCCCCTCGAAGAGGTAAGTGAACATTGTTTCCTATCAATAAAGGTATTATTTTGGTGTTGTGGTTTCATATATTGTGTTGTTCCATTGTTATTCTCTACAATATTTCTATTTTGGCTATTATAATAGATCTGGTACCTTACAGTGGTATCAGAGCACTTTCCTTGGCATAAAATTGTGGGTTAATTTTTTTCAAGGTAGAGACGTATTCTAACACCTTAAATCTACATAGAATTGCCGTTCAACGCATAAATCCGTGGTTAGGGAAGCATACATGCAGGAACTACAAGTGGTACTTCAATGCACATTGTTGGCCACCCTTGTAACCCCTGTTGGTACCCCTTCGAGTGGTATTGCATCAGACAACACCTGTATACAGATTGACCTAGATATCTTGAAGCTCTTCATAGATAAAGCAATCATCTGCATGACTGTTATAGTGCCACCAAGAAAAACACTCCGGAAGATACTCTCTAGTACCTCGGTAGTTGGGTAGTACAATTAAGGGCACGACTAATCCTCCTTAGTTGGTGCCCTGAGATATTGATTCGAATAATACTATTGGACCTTGCACATATATCAAAGAGCTATAGCACAAGGAAAACACTTTACTATAGAAACCCTGCCAAAAAAAAAAAACCTAACCTCGAGGACTCAAACAACATTGAAAGGGAACAAAAAATATTTCTCTTGTTCAGAATTTGGGCATTTCGACACTGTTTTTTTCCTATTAAGAATTTGGGCATTCTGATACTACATTATTATTCAGAATGGGGTATAACTTCACATGAGTAAAAACAAATAGTATAGTGGTCCTATCGACACACTTATTTGGGACCTATACCATTGGATTCCTCTCTTCGTCTTGATTACTGTGGTACTTATCATTTTTAACACAATTTTTTTAGTGGACCCGAACCCTTTCCCAACACCCTTATTTGGACTCTATCCTATTGGATTCCCTTTTTTCCCCTGATCATCGTGGTACTTATCAATTTTCATTGTTCTTCTCAGTGATCCCACCCACCCATTTTTTCCCCCTTATTCAACCCCTATCCCATTTACCTGACCATATTTCCAAATGGCCACCACCCATGCCCAAGAACTCAAGGCATTTGTTGAAAACCTCTAGAACAAGGAGGACATCAAGAATCTCAATGCCCACATTAGCTCACTCAATTCCTTTTTTCAAATACTTCAGGACCAATGTGCCAACATCAAAGACATCAAAGCCACACTTGACCAATTGATGGTTCATTCCCTGAACCCTTTATCGTCTAAACAACCATCCTATCAGGAAGACCATGACTCTTCCCATTACTAAGGTCCTCATTCTACCCACATTCCTCGATACCTATGCCTTCCCCGAATTGAGTTAACCAAATTTGATGGCTCGGATCCCATATGTTGGGTCACTCAAATGGAACATTATTTCTCTTTTCATGGAATTACTGATGCTTTAGCCAATATTTGTTACGGTATCCTACATTTGGATCCAGAATGCTAGAAATGGTGGCAATGGTGTTGAAAGGCATGTGAAGGGTATGTTGCTTGGAGTAGTTAGTGGTAGATATTTATGACTGTTTTGACTTCGACACCCACAATTTAGGTCATTTGACCAAATTGAAGCAGTCTCGGATAGTGGAATACTTTATCGCAACATTTGAGCACTTGGATTTTAGAAGAGAGGGAATGTCAGATTCCTTCTTTAGGGAATGCTTTATCAGTGGCCTAAAAGATGAAATTTGTGCCCATGTTCTCATGGAACACCCACACACTTGGTTGGAAGATACTCAATGAGCCAAGGAAGCACAACAATTGTCTCCTCCCAGATCCGCAAACCATCCTTTCCTCCTCTCCCTAAACCCATCAATTCATCCCCTCCTAAAACTCCCCTGAAGATACACAAAATAACCAGGGGCCAAAAATGGTTAAACACCAACTCAAAGGTCTTTGTTATAATTCTGATGAAAAAAAATTTCTCAGGCACAAGTGTAAGGAACATAAGCCTTTTATGGCCATGACTGAGGATGTTTCTGAGGAAGAGGTTGTTGTTTCACCTGTGGATGAGCTAACACCACCATCTGATATGAACCTACCCTCTGATCCACCAAAAGTTGAATCGGTCATTTCACTTAATTCCCTCACTGGCTTCTTTGCTCCCTAGACCCTCAACTTAATTGGTTACATTAAAAATTAGAAAATAATCATCCTTGTGGACAGTGGTAGCACCCATAATTTTATTCATTTTGCATTGCCTAAGAAGACAATTGTTACATCTGTAACGTCCATAATTTTAAAATCATGATTGCCAATGGAGGTTCCATGAAATGTGGGGGACGTTGTGAAATGTGTGGCACCAAATTGGTCAATATCACCTGAAATCCCATATGTTTTCTATAGACATGGGTGGTTGTGACATTGTGCTTGGTGTCGAATGGTTATGCACCCTGAGCCCCATTCTCATGGATTTTAAGGAATTAATCATGCAATTACAACATGAGGGACAAAAATATAAGTTACAAGGCATCACAACAGGCTCCCCTGAGATCATTAGTTCCCATCAAATGGAAAAGCTCCTCAAAAAGAGTCATTCTGGGATTATTGCCCAACTCCACTCCATTCAAGTTGTTGAGACACCCTATGTGCATCCTGACCTCCAATCTATCCTCTCTCGCCACCATGTTGTTTTTACCACTCCCAAGGAACTCCCCTCTTCCCGTGGCATCCATGATCATTCCATTCCTTTCATACCGGGCAATCTTCCTCCCAATGTTCTCCCTTATCATCATCCCTTTGCCTAGAAGAATGAAATTGAGAAAATTGTTCATGAATTGCTAGAAGCGAGTGTTATACATCCTAGTACCAACCCCTATTCTTCCCATGTGGTCATGGTACTCAAGAAAGAAGGTACTTGATGCATGTGTTTTGATTTTTGCGCCCTCAACAAACTCACAATCAAAGACAAATTCCCCATTCCTATCATTGATGACCTCTTGTATGAATTGAGTGGTGCTCAATACTTCACCAAACTTGATCTACGTTCTGGCTACCACTAGATCCGTATGAAAGAAGAATACATTCCCAAGACTGCATTTTGAACTCATGGGGGTCACTATGAGTTCTTGGTAATGCCCTTTGGCATGTGTAATTCTCCTTGTGCTTTCCAAAGTCTTATGAATCATGTATTTCATCCTTTTCTCTTTCATTTTGTCTTAGTTTTGTAGATCTCCCATCTCCCCCATGTTGATCAAGTTCTTCATCTGCTCTCTAAGCACTAGCTTTTCCTCAAACAATCTAAATGTGCCTTTGGAGCCTCATGAGTGGAGTACCTGGGTCATATTGTTGTCAAGGATGGTGTTTGGGTGGATCCTAAGAAAATTGAAGCTCTGCAGGATTGGCCTCGCCCTCTAAATCTTAAGAGCTTGTGTGGTTTTCTAGGTTTAACGGGATATTATCAGAAGTTTGCTTGAAATTATGGAAAAATTGCAGCTCCTCCCAATGCTCTCCTTAAAAATAATGCTTTCACTTGGATTCCAGCTGTTGATCACTCCTTCCAAGCCTTGAAAGATTTTATGTGCTCGACCCCTGTCCTAGCACTTCCATACTTCACAAATACTTTTGTACTAGAATGTGATGCTTCTGGGAAAGGAATTGGGGATGTCCTCATGCAAGATGGAAGGCCTTTGGACTTCACTAGCAAAAATTGTTCAGAGAGACATCTGGGGCAATCCATTTATGAAAAGAAAATGTTAGTTATTCTGCATGATGTGGATATTTGGCATCCTTATCTATTGGGACAATGCTTCCAAATTAAAATTGATCATCGGAGTCAAGTATTTTCTGGAAAAATGAATTGTCTCACTGGAGAAACAAAAATGGATGACCAGGTTATTTTTCTATGATTATGAGATCATTTACAAGAATGGAAAGTAAATGTAGTTATGGATGCTCTTTCCAGGAAGTATGAAGAATATGGGTCCCTTTTCTCCCTCTCCTTCATTGTACCAGATTGGCTCCAAGCTATTCATCGGGAATGGCTGCAAGACCCCAAAATTTCTAGAATGATCCACCGATTGCAACATAATTCTCCGGCTTCTACAGGGTATTCTTGGCATAATCAAGAGCTTCGCTACAAAGGTCGTTTGTATTTAAGAAAACAAACACAACTTAAATCCATAGTGCTTTAGGAGCTTCGTGCTTTACCCACAGCTGGGAATTGAGGGTTTACCAAAACCCGTGAGCAGGTCAAACATTCCTTTTTGGGGGGATGGTGTGAAATAGGATCTCTACACCTTTGTGGCTGAATGTGAGGTCTGTCAACACAACAAGGGAAAAATATTCAAAGATTCAGGCACACTCCAACCGCTTCTGATTCACCCTGCTATTTGGAGAGACATTTCTACATATATCAATGTTGGATTACCTAAATCAGACAATAAGTTAGTCATCATGGTGGTTGTTGATCATCTTTCCAAATATGCTCATTTATGTTCTCTTCAACACCCATTCACCACATCCATAGTGGCTCAAATATTCATGGATAATATCTTCAAGCTTCACGGCATGCCTCATTCTATTGTCTTTGACAGACATCCCAATTTCACCAACAATTTTTGGCAATAATTGTTAAGGCTACAGGGCACCCAATTGCATCTCAACACAACCTATCACCCTTAGTCGAAAGGCTAGACTGAATTTGTAAACAAGTGTTTGGAAACATATTTGAGGTGTTTTGAATCTGAGAGGAAAAATCATTGGGCTCAATGGTTACCCCATCTTAGGTGGTATCACACATCTTACCATACAACTACTCGCATGACTCCTTTTGAAGTAGTATATGGCCAAAATCCACCATCGGTTCTCTCATACATGCTAGGTTTTTTGAAGGTTCGGGAGGTTGAAAAAAATATTACATTCTGAGAGGCTATTCTTTGTTCCCTTGAGGACAATTTGGTCATGGATCAAAATTGCATGAAGCAACAAGCAGGTCAAGGTCATTCTGAATGTCAATTTTCTAAAGGGGACCAGGTGTCTATTCGACTGCAACCTTATAAGTATACTTCACTCAAAGTTAAACAGTGTCAGAAACTTGCTCCCAAATTTTATGGTCCTTATACAGTGCTCAAGCGAGTGGGATTGGTGGCCTACCAGTTATCTCTACCTAGTAATTCTAAGCTCCATCTTGTTTTTCATGTCTCTTGCTTAAATAAGGTGATCGAAAATAAGTGATAAACTTAAACTAGTCTCCCTGAGTTGTATGAAGAAGGTTCCATCTGGTTTCAGAAACAAGCCATCTTGGACCGGCGAGAGAATCATCTTCGTTTGTGCACCAACAAGGAAGTGTTAGTCCAGTAAAAAGATAAAGATACAACTCCAGAAGACGCCACCTGGGAGACAACCACCATTCTACAACAATTTCCTCATCTCAAGCCTTGAGTACAAGGTTTTTCTTCAAGGGGGAGGGAATGTTAGGGACCTAACCTCCCTAACCCATCAAGTAGGTAGAATAATATATTTCCATGTAATAAAGCCCGATATTAATAAGGCCTACTAATAATGAAGGATAAGTCAAATGTAAGCAGACCTAATAGAAGCTTCTGCTTCTAGAAGGATCTTCCTCTAGATTGTTCTTTTGGGTATATCGATTTAGTATAAATAGAAGTAGAGGGTATGATAAGTTTTTTCTTGAGAATTATTGTAATAAAGCATTGCTATGTTGGATGTTTTCCCCTCGAAGAGACAAGTGAACATTGTTTCCTATCAATAAAGATATTATTTTGGTGTTGTGGTTTCATATATTGTTTTGTTCCATTTTTATTCTATGCAATATTTATGTTTTTAGGTATTATAATAGATCTGGTACCTTACATTATACCCACAAGTGTATGTTATTACCTGAGATGCATCTGTTGATTTTCACATGCAACTCTATGTGACTAATTTCATATCTGAAAATTGCTTCCTAGTGATCTAACTATCACTAAACAAATTTACACTGAAATTATTGACTAAAAACATATGCAGTGGAAACAACAAGATCATAGATGAATACACAAGAGACACAATAATTATGTTCTGTAAGTTTATCCAATCCTTCAAATCTAAGGACAAAACTAGTCCTCTCAATGTCACCAAGACTAAGGACAAAACCAGTCCTCTCAACCAATACAATGTCACCAAATAAGAGGAAAACCTTGTCCCTCAATGACCATACAAATCAAGAGACCAAACCTCAACATGATCTGAAAATATCCTTTGCACATGAATCTATTGTAGACCACTTGTACGGCTTGTTGGCATCGCCTGTCAGCATGTAAATATTTGTACCTTCCCAAAAACCTCAGATACACAATTCACCAACTGGAAACCCACGTACATACATTGTTGGCTCTCCTGCAAACTGTGTATACCCTATATGTGATTCGTCCATATGCAACATGCGTATATACGCACGTCTTCCTTCTGCAAACCAAATATGGTACAAAAAATTCACTCCATGCATGCAACCTTCTTCAATTCTCTCTCTTGGGCCAGATTCACCACCTTGCAAACTTCCCCTTTGTTGAGATCACCAATCCTCCTAGCACAAGTGTAGACTCACTTATTCTAGCTCCATAATGTCTCCACACTCTCTACATGATGTGTAATGTCGCAATGACCTCTCTTCTTTATATACAATCCTTAGGGGTCAACATAGAATCCCCTCCACAAGTCAACATCAAATTAGGATTTCCTTGTCGGTGTGAAGCCCCAACACAATCCCACAAATCCCATCACCAAAACCATGAATCCCCCACTCAAATCCAAGGGGGTTTTCACCAAAATGAAAGTGTGATGTGGTTCCCATGACAATTCCCACATGCCCAACACTTAGGTTCATGTTAGAATATCTTCATGAAGCTACAAAAATCAACACTCCCTCTTAGCGAGGAAGGTATTCTCACCACACTCCACAAGTGGGAATGACTCCCATTACTACCAAAGCATCAACTCTCCCTATTAGGGAGGGAGGAATTTGTTCCTCCATCATCACCTGCAAGTATCTCTATCTCCCATACTAGATCCTCTACCACAGCTTCTCTCCAATCTGTCTCATTGGTTGCTCCCTCTGTCACCAAAAAAAATCCTACTCTCCAATCCTCCTGACTAGTTGCATCCTCATTCACTGAAGCAAATATTGTTGTCTAACATTATCCCATCCTGGAAGACATCTTGATCATAGAAGCCTCCTACCTCTAGACCTCTTGTCTAGCCATCTCAACCCATGACACCTACCTGACAGTCTTGGAGTATGCCTCTCTCCCATATGAACCTAAAGGTTGGCTCCCACTAAGTGACTGAATGAGATTCTTGACTCCATCTAAAGTCGAACTCCCTCTTTGCCTCTCGACTCCCTTTGTGTCCACACAACCTTTCAAACTACCCACTCCCTCTCCATTGTCCTCTATATAGTTTTGGTAGGTTTATCTTCCCTTCTAGATCATGAGGGATGACTCCCTTTGAGCCGGTACTACTAGTGGGGCCACCTGCCTCACCACTCGTGGAGCTACCTGCTCCCTATATATTTGTGTTGTTGGTGGGGCCATCTAATGCCTCACCACTGGTGGACCTACCTGCTCCTCCTCATATTTCTCTCTTCTGCAGCTGGTCACAACAGGCATAGGTTGGCCCTCTCTAACTCCAAGAACCACTGCTTATATGAAGCTACATCCTTTCGGCATAAAAAACATCTGTCTAACTCAAAATAATATGTTATACCCCTTTCTCTCAATCTCTAAGACTGAGAGAACACTCCTCCTGAGTTCTGGAACCCATAACACATTTTACACCCTCAACACCTCTCATGACTCGAATCAGAAAGAGATTGTACCATATCGTTGTACTGCATGATTGACTTCCATACTAAGCTCCACACACAAGTATGAGCTAGTCTCTGTTAAAGTGTTAAACAACTCTCTAGCACCTGTCATATGGAAAGATGCTTTGTTGTCAACCAAGTCCCCCTGCTAGAGACTATACCTGAAATGGAAGAGACCAACAAGATCTCCTTTTGGAACCTTTCTGCAACCTCGTCAACCTATGTTGTTGATGTCTGCTACCTTCTTTCCCTTCTCCTCTGGTATGGACACTGTGAAGCAAAATGACCATAGACACTCAAACCATTTGTATCCTCCTTGGACACCAACTGAGTCTCCTCCTAGATATAATCATTCCATATCCTCTTAGACCCTAGAAACATCTCTCGTGCAAAAATATATTGCACAAAATATTCCCAAAACCTGGGAAGACCAACTTGACATCCAATAACACATGTCCATCCCAGAACAACACTGCATAGTCCTAATCCTCAATACATGAGGTTGAGAACACACTCTTGGCACCATAGCACATTTTCCACTCGCAACACACCCCATTAATCCATCTGAAATACCACTACTCCAAATCCCTGTACTACATGCCTGGTCCTCCTACCAAGCTCCCCGTACATACCTGAGTTATACACTTTGAAAATCATGAACAAAGAATATGCCCCTATCATGTGATGGTGGCTCTCACTACATAAGAACCATGCAATCCTCCAAGAAAAAAATCATGCTTCCCTAAGTCACGGCCATCCAATGAACTTCTTTCCATTTCCATCATACTATTCACAAAACTCTATGTGCATACCTACACTACAACTGAACCTATGTCCTCTCTCTAAAAAATCCCAAGCTTCGGATGGACACTCGGTCTAGTCCATTCAAGACCTATGCTACTCATCTTTGCAAATTTCCTCATCATCCTGGGTCAAATACCTCATACACTGTCACACCTCGATAGTGTACAACTCTTTGGCCCAATGAAGACTCTATCTCATCAACCTGTGAAACGTCTAAATCCATATCGTCCATGCCAAAGCACCCGAGTTGCACCCATCGTAACTCACCATGACAAGTCACCAGAATTCCATACACAGGGTTGGA
This sequence comes from Picea mariana, assembly GCA_032191745.1. Classification (NCBI taxonomy): domain Eukaryota; kingdom Viridiplantae; phylum Streptophyta; class Pinopsida; order Pinales; family Pinaceae; genus Picea; species Picea mariana. The sequence goes on along the minus strand of JASDQU010102908.1, from coordinate 158,633 downwards.
AATATACCACACAACATATTGTTGTGATCCAGGTTTTACGCCAATCCACCAAAAATCCCAACCCACCACACCACCGAGTTGCAATAGTCCACAACTCCTTGTCTTGACAATTTTCTCCATGTCTCCAACTAGAGACCATATAACCTATTTCCACTTGCAACTATCACTGTAGCTCTCTCAGAGCTGTCACCTATGACCTACCTGGAAAAATAACAAGAACAAGAAAAACACTCCTCCAGTTTTGTATCCAAAGATGTGTCTCAAGATGATCCCCTTCTCTTAAGATACCAAGCTTTGATACCATGTAAATTTTCACATGTAACTCTATGTGACTAATTTCAAATCTGAAAGTTGTTTCCTAGTGATCTAGCTATCACTAAACAACTTTACACTGAAATTGTTGACTGAAAACATATGCAGAGGAAACAACAAGATCATATATGAATAAACAAGAGACACAATAACTATATTCTGTAACTTTATTCAATCCTTCAAGTCTGACGAAAAAACTAGTCCCCTCAATTTCACCAAGACTGAGGACAAAACCACTCCTTAGCCAATACAATGTCACCAAATATGAGGACAACCTTGTCCTTCAATAACCATACAAATCAAAAGACCAAACCTCAACAATATCTAGAAATATCCCCTACACATGAATTTGTTGTAGACCACTTGTATGACCTATTTTTGTCACCTGTCAGCATGTATGGATATGTACCTTCCCAAAAACCTCATATATGTGATTCACCAAATGGAAACCTACATACATATGTTGTTGGATCTCCTACAAACCGTGTATACCCTATATGTGATTCGTCTATCTACAACCCGCGTATATACGTGCTTCGTCCTTCTGGAAACCTTGTATGGTACAAAATTTTTTATCCACACGTGCAATCTTCTTCACTTCCCTCTCTTGGACCAGATTTACCACCTTGAAGAATTCCCCTTTGTTGAGATCACCAATCCTCCTAGCACAAGTGAAGACTCACTTATGCTAGCTCCATCATGTATCTACACTCTCTACATGATGTGTAACATCAGAATGACCTCTCTTCTTTATATTCAATCCTTAACAATCAACATAGAATCCCCTCCACAATTCAACATCAAATTAGGCTTTCCTTGTGGGTGTGAAGCCCCAACATAAGACCACAAATCCCATCACCAAACCCATGAAGCCTCCACTCAAATCCAAGGGGGGGTTTCACCAAACCGAAAGCGTGATGTGGTGCCCATGACAATTCCCACATGCCCAACACCCAGGGTCATGTGAGAGTACCTACCTGAAGCTACAAAAATCAACATCATCATGCATGGAAAGAAGTTGAGGCTGATATGTGGGCTAACAATCAACCCACCCAACCTTCTTCGTCACAACCAATTGTGTTGAGAAACCCCTTTCCTATACAAGGTCTTGTGTCCACCACCTAGGCCACTCCTCTTGGACACCTTCCACTTATAACCCTCCTAGAAATGAGAATTATCGGATCTTCTACTTGGATTCGCTCACCATCCAATCTCCTAATTATGGTATAACTCCCAAAGCACCACCTATTGACTCTTCTGATCCTCCCCCATCTACCAATGTACCTTTTCAAATTCCTCTAACCAATGTCAAAATGGCTCCTAAGGTGCCCAAGGTTCCATTATGACGTAATGCCCCCATCTCTCATGTAGGGGCATCACATAACTACATCACAACATACAACTTAGCTCAGCCCCCTAATATGATATCATCCCTATAATTCCTCCAAACATGTCCTTCACAATGGAAGGCTTTACTTTTTACTTTGGGTGCTTTCGATCCTTCAGATGATCAGTTTGTTTTTTTGGCATCAATAAAGACAAGCCCTTTTTCTTACCCGCTTTGGTGGCCTTTCAAGTTCCAATGTCCATTAGGAATGTCATTATTCATCAATGCATAATTAATTAAGGCACATCCAAATGCATCATCTCTACCCAAGTATGGAAGAAGTTAGGTTCACCAACGATCATCCCATCTACCATTTCCCAACATGCATATGATGGTCGACCCTCTTAACCAAAAGGGTTATATCAAAATTGTCCCATCCATTTGGTAGGAAAACATGTTATTGTATATTTTGATGTTATAGATGCCCCTTTGGACCATAACAACCTCTTGGTTCGCAGTTTCATGTACACCATGGAGGTGGTTTTCTCATTGGTCTTCTACGAAATGAGTTTCCCCCATAAAGGGAAAATTATCACCACATATCAACTCACCTATCATGTTTCTAAGGCTCAAATCAATATTGATAATGTTGTCCCTTGGATGGGAATCGGTTATTTTTCTCTTTTGATGACACCAATCCTGGATTCTACAAAGACATGTCATTACTTGGTGTGTATTACGGTCCTCAACCTATAGTGACCCACCCAAGTTCGTCTAATTTTTGTATGGTGTCATCATCCCATAAGCCAATGGGTCCATCTTCACAGCCCTCTATTGGGCCCTCAACTCCTACATCTTCAACACTACCACTAGGAGGGAGTCCTCCTTGTAATTACCCTTTTGGTTGGATACCTTTATTATTTCACCTCCGATACTATTAAGTACTCGTGTTATGGCCACCTTGAAATTTACAAACCTTACATTGGGGATCCATGTATGGTACTTGGATCTTCCTACCCCACCTCCAACCTCTAAACCACTTCTTTATTTTTCCTTGACACCTATTTAGTCGATACAAACAATTGTTGTAGCTCCTAAAGCACCTACACAGGCCCAACCCAACCCTACACAACCCAAGAAAGGAATTGAAAAAGGGGCAAAAGAAAAAAAGAAACGGGGCACATATAAACCTTGACAAGCCACTAGTCATCCCAAGCCTTACACCTAGATTCATACTGTTAGCACTTGGTAAATTTCCTAGAGGTTGAAAAAAAAGAAGAAATCTACAAAGGTAACCTTAACCAACCACTTTTGAAGCTGGGATCTAGCGCTTCCAGCTTCAGAAAGGGATCTCTCTATATAATTTAGCTTTGTTTTGAATTAAGATATTAGGCTAGCTATAGAAAATGTTGGTTTTGTTGTGAAGGGTTTTTTGAAGTTGGTTGAGACAAACTACACATCCATTGGGCTATGGGGTCTGTATTTAATAAAATCTGAGACACAACCAGAAACGCTGAAGAAATCTTTCACAAGGCGAGATAACACACTCACTGGATCTTTAATAATTAAAGTGATGGACAGAAGAAAAGATAAAGAAAATAACTCCAATTAACAAGCACTTAAGAATCTCTTAATTGAAGATATTTAGGAGATGAACACTAAAATCTTTAGAATCGGAAACAGGGTACCAGAGATAAATCCTGCAACATAACGCTATTCGTAAAGATTAGTTATCGAAAAACAAGATGATTACAGAGTGAGAAAACATTTGACTAAGAAAATCACATCACCAGTGAACATGCGCAAGAATCCTGTAAAATGCCTCTTCTTTATTAATGGTGGATCTCCTCAAAAATGTTACAGCTTGATAGCAATAGGGTGTGCAAATCAACAACCC
>JASDQU010102908.1:114631-144795 GCA_032191745.1 Picea mariana | reverse complement strand
TCTTTTTATTTTTCTTTTTCTTTCTTTTTTTCTTTTTCTTTTTGCAAAATGAAAAATCAATTTCCAATAGGAACACTAGATACAGATAATATCAATAGTATCCAAGTCATAAGTTGATTCCCATAATTTATGGGGTGATAACACATACCACCATGCTCTTTATGTGATCTCCCTAGCCATGCTACCAATAATTGTCCTCGACTCCTTGAACTCAAAGAACTTCTTAACTCTCATGATTTAGAACCAATTCCTTCCACACCTGTGGTTTAAATTACCTTGTCTGAATCTGAATCGTCATCCAAGCATATTAAGACTTTGCATACGAATCACCCTTGTGCTTTTTGCGATACCTATGGCCATTATTCTCATTACTATCCTAAACTACCCCAATTTCGTGATGCCCTCGAGGTCATTCATCAACTAGATTCCTCTTCACATGAACACCAAACCCCGGCAATAGAGGGCCTCATCCTTAGGCGAGAAAGGTCTCTTTATGCCAATAGTAAACTAATTACTGAAATTGGGCCCCTTGAAGTGAAAAATGATAAGAATTCCATGCAAATTTTGTACCTTCCAACTTCTATTGAATTAAAATTATCAAAAAATGCTAGATTTTATGTTGATGTACAACATAGCATCCCTTGTGTGCCTCACATTGATTCAGTCTCAACAATGGTGGATCCTTCATTTTTTAGTCTTTATTCTACCACAGTAGATTTCATGTATGTGAACCATACCTCTTATTCCCATGGCATTGATATTCAGTTCATTGCCCCATCTTCCACCACCTCATCTAGTAGTGTAGGTTTGTGCATCCAAGTATTTCATTTCAATGAAGACATATTGGAGTCCCTTACATGTTAGATTACCCATGGGACAATATGCATCACCATTCCTACATTTTACCACAACAACCTCATCCCTTTGACCAATATGTTGTTGAATTAAAATATTTCATTCCCCGTGGTCAAATTGATTGGTTCAAAAATCATATCCCTGCCCCTAATGTATTTGAAGAGGGGAATATGGCCAATATATAACCTACCATTAAGGTGTATATCTCTGTTACACCTAATGTTGAGGAAAATATCCTTCGTAGGGAAAACTATTCTCTTGAAGAGGTTGTCGCTTTCAAAGCCATTTTCCAAGAGTTTCAGGATTTGTTTTGCTTGGTCCTATTTAGAGATGCCTAGACTTGATCCTACCATTGTTGAACACCATATTGATATGTGGTTGGGTTCCATTCATTTTCATCAAAAGCAAATGCCTATTCACCCCAACCAGGTCCTTGACATTAAAGTCGAAATTGATAAATTGCAAAAGACAAGATTTATTTATCCCGTCACATATACTTCATTGGTTTCTAACCTAGTCACCATCATCAAGAGTCAAGGCTATATTCGTGTCTACATCGATTTTCGTAACTTGAACAAAACTTGTCCCAAACACAATTACCCAATGCTATTTATTGATTAGATTATCAATGAATGTGCGATCCATGAGGTCTTATCTTTCATCGATGGATTCTTGGGGTACAACCATATCTATATTCATCCACAAGACTAATACAAGACAACCTTCATAGCTCCATGGGGTACCTTTGCGTACAAATTTATGCCATTTGGGTTGAACAATGATGGTGCCACTTTATATCCTTCCATTTCATATTGTTTCAATGACTTGGTACACCTAATATTAGCATGTCTCAAGGATCTCACTGCTTTCTCAAAGAATAGGTCGTATCACTTGGAACACTTGCGAACTATAATCCTTGGATGTCACAAGTATAACATACATTTGAACCCCATAAAGTGTGTCTTATACATGCTTGTTGGTCAACTTCTAGGATTCATTATGTCCCAAGATGGCATCACTCTTGATCCTCTCAAGGTTCAGGAAATTTATGAGCTACCTACCCCTCGCAATCTATGTCAATTGCAAAGATTACACGGGAAAGCCAATTTATTGTGTAGGTTTGTTCCAAGATATGCCATCATTGCTCATAGTTTCTTAGGTTTATTACATTGTGATATCCCATGTGTATGGTATGACTAGGCTTTGTAGTCCTTCTATGCGCTAAAATGAGCCCTTTCCTCGACACCCATGATTTGTACCCTAACTTTGATAAGGACTTCATTCTTTACATTTTTGTTTCACCCTTTCTTATCATTGGAATATTAATTTAGGATGGGCTCGATGGATGAGAACACGTCATTGGTTACATGAGAAAGAACTTATAAGGATTCCCTTTGTCCTATACCCATGAGGATAAATTGGTGTTGAAAGTGATTTTCTTTGTCCAAACGTTGTGTCATTACATCTTGATTGATGTGCAAAACCAAGGTGGCTACCAACTCTAACCATGTGTCCTTTCTATTGATCTGGCGGGTGATAAATGGGAAGTATGTTAATTGCATCATAATTCTTCAGAAGTTTGACTTAGAGTTTGTTATGCCCAAGAGCAATAAATCCTTAGCCCTTGCTGAGTTCATTTTCCGACTTCCCAACTAGTGCACCTGACCTGCCCTTAAATGATGATCTTCTAGATTTTCATTTGTTCACCATATCCATCGATGATCCTTTGAATGATGACATCCTCACTTACTTACGGACCAAGAAACTTGGTCCTTATCTAACCCATGATAATTGATGACTTATTTTCCATTATGCCCTTGTTATCTCCTCATTGAAGATTATATTTATCGATGGGGAGTTGATACCTTGTTGTGTTTTTGTCTCACGTATGAGGAGGTAAAGCGGGTCTTAAATTCTTGTTATAGTAGTGATCACCTTTCAAGGATGGATATCACCAATAAAATCATGTGTGCATGTTATTTTTGTCCTACTATATTCATAGATTGCATATAGGCAGTTAAGCATTGTACTAATTGTCAAATTCACATCCTTAAGGCATGGACCCCACCTGCTCCATTACCATTGCAAGTCCTGTTACCCCCCATGCCTAGGGGTAACTAGAGGAGATCATGTCTCATGGTCTGCAATGGAGAACATGATCTTGATCATGATGATGATCAACGTGTCCACAGATGGCAACTCAACATCCCCATCTCATTCACCTTTATAGATGCAGGTCAACAAAGGCTCATCACATTCAAGCAACCTAAAGTATGGGAGATGGTAAGATATTGTCACCATGAGGTATGTTAGTCCTTATTTTATGCAAGGTGTTGTGATTAATTTTTCGAGCACATGGATGAGGATCTTTGGTTGAAGTCGGATAATGGATCACAAGTTTAGGAAATTGTGTTAGTTGCCTTGTTTCACCTTGATGGTCGACTTTTGCGCCCTAGTCTCATGTTGTCACTGCCCAAGGAAAAGGGGTACAACTGGGGGCACCTCTCAAGAGTAATGTTATGTTCCCTGTCATACTTATCACTTTCCATCCTAGATCCTTTCATAGTGTACTAAACTCTGATAATGGCTCATGGTCTATTTTCTCATGACAAGAGGGGTTGAAGGCCCATAGATTGTTTTGTAGCTACTATGAAAATAACGAGAAATTATGCTAAAGAAAGAAACGAATGATAGCAAAGAGGATTAACAAAAGCCAGTCCAAACGTATGCTCTAATCTTTCAGTGCTCACCTCGGTCCAAAAAATGCAATGCTAATGGCTTGAAACCTTATAAGGAGGAATTGAAAATATAATAAAGCAAGACTTAGAAAAAGGCAGATAAAGGGGATTGGAAAAAATAACATGTAAATATGGGGTAACTAAAGAGAAAGCACACCCTCCATAAAGGAACTCATAGAAAGGGATTCAATGACACCATTAGCCATGAAGTAAGCCCTACAACCATATCATTATCAAACTTACTCTTGAAGGGTTTTTACTTTCCCTTGTCACTCTCGGGACCTATACCTCTACCTAGTTTATTTTGTTTCTTGTCTAGGTGGCACACCTAATAGGGTTTGATGAAGTCCCTCCCATACTTCATCTTGGTAACTCACATGGGGTCTTGGGTTGGTGTGATGCTTGAAGGGGATACCGAGGTGAATTATCTTGCATGGCTCATATATTAAGTTGCAACTTACTTTGCATATCTTAAGGACTAATGTTTCTTATGAACTTTGGCTAACCATTTTTTATGCTTTGGTTTGTTTTGGAAGGCCATGAGATGGTTCTTTGAGGGACGTCCTGGGATTCTACCCAAGACATTGTGATTTTATTGCATGACCTTGGAATGTTTGATGAAGAGAAATGGGTCATGTAGTGACTCACCACCCTTAGATATTGTCTCTCAAATTCTCAGAACCTTGGATCTCTAACATATGGGATTTGTTTGAGAAGATCCAATCATTATGGAAAACTGATGGGATGGAAGCCCCATAGGATGGGAAGAGTACTCCAAGGCCTATTCACCCATATGATATTGGACATTGCAATTACAATGACTCAAACATCATTCAGAGATGAGATGCAGGCCTCCTCTCCTTGGATGCATCACCTTGAGGCTCTCAACTCTACCCTCTTGACCTTGATGTCACCTTCTAGGGTATGAAGTTGTTAAGGTTTGATGGATTGATGGGTACCATAGTTGATTTGGCATGATCTTGGGTGAGGAGACACCTCACTTGAAACTTGCTTCACCTTGGAGGATTCCACGTGGCCTTTGGAGGCCTCACCTTAGCCTTTGGAAGCTTGACATCACCCTACTAGGCTTTAACGTCTCACACGTGTGGAGAATTTGATGTATTTTTTCATTTATTACACATTGTAAAGGTTAAATGAGGGGTTGACCCCACTTGTATTTTTTTGTTGACATACTATGTGGACAAACATGTGAGGGTAGCCTCATATAAAAAGGCTAACCCTCACTTTTTTTTTAATCATCTTTCACTCATCATTTGTAAGATACTTTTCAAATTTTCGACTCCCTTGGAGTAACTAGTCTTTCTCTCGCATGTGCTTGGCTTGGAAAGGTCTCTTGTGGATGGATTTGCTGATTTTGGATGGATATTTTGACAATTAGGATTACATTCTCTTGATTTCTTAGATGAAGTAAGTGAATTTTTGTAATTAGTGTTCATGTTATTAATGTTTATGATGAAATTGTTATTTTATTGCAAGAAGTCTTATTGGTGAAACCCTAAGAGAGGAACATACGTGCTTCTTCCTCTCACAAGGTGATATTTTTCTAGAATTGGCTAATTTTCCTTGCTAGGGTTAGAACCCTAAATCCCTAAAGTGATATCACTTTAGTATTTTAACCCTATACTTTTGATCTTTGACCTAGTTGAACCTAAAAGAGGAGAGGAACAACTTCTAGGGCCCAAATGTGCTTGCACCCTAGAAGTTATTCTCCTTGAGATCTAAGACCTAAGGCCCAAATGCATTTGCACCTTAGGGTTTAGACCCTACCTCTTGGTTTCATGTAGGACAACCTTCTAGCTTAGTTTCACTTGAAAGACTACATAACCCTTAAAGGCACTAGTTTTAATGCATTCTCATTGTGAATTAATTAATGAACTCACTCTCTCAAAACTCTCAAGATTTCTACTAACTACACTAACACTAAATTTAGAAAAATTACTAAATAACTTGTTGTTGTTATAAAACGTTTGCTACAACCATCTAAAATCACTTTAATTTGTTGCATACATTGAAGTTTTCTAGTAATGATGTGTCCATTGTTGAAGAGCATATGGGTAACTTTTGGGCTTTCTTTCAACTTAACCACGTAAGTGATGATGCTGAGGATTTAGTGATGAAAAAATTCTAATCCACTTTTACCGATGATGCTAGGAGGTGGTACAATAGTCTCCCTAGCAAGAGTATCAAGACCATGGATCAACTTGAGGAGACTTTTCTTAAAATATGGGGTGCTAAGGAGGATCCTAACTTGTTGTTGATGCAACTTACATAAATGAAAAATACATATAATGAAATAGTCAAATAATTTGATTCCAAGTTTGACAATTTTCTTCAACAAATACCTAGAAAACTTCACCCCATAAAATAGCATATTCTTTTCCTCTACAATAAGGCTTTCCCATGGCACTTCGGGTACTTACTCAAGGATAAAGGTCCAAAGACTCTTGAGGAGGCCCAAGAAATGGTTGCAATAATTGAAGCTAATATTTCATCTTGCAAGGGAACATGAATACCCAAGGAGTAATGGGGAATATGATCATATGAATGTCTTTGATACCATAAACTCTATATTTTCCACATCTAACCAAGTGTGCCTCGATATTACACTATAACAACTTGAGGAGGGAAAGAGAGAAGCAACCATGAGGGCTAGGATGGGAGTCATACACAAAATGGATGAGGAATAAAGGGAGAAGATCATGAATAAGGAATTACAAGTATACAACAGAAAAATAAGTACACCTCAAGCTCCTCCTAGTGACCTAAGCTCCCTCAACCAAGGCCTCCTCCTCCACCAACAAGCAATCCTCATCCTAGTTCCACTTTTCCAAAGACTAGTGATATCGACTTGAATATTGACATAAATGGCATCTTGGAAAATATCAATGTACTTGTACCTCTAATAAAGATCACTAAGATTCCTACGATGAGAAGAAAAGTTTAGAAGTTATTTAGAGTACAAGGTGAACCTGTAGACCCTCGTTTAATGTTTCAATCCAACCATTTTAGAACAAAATATGATTAGCACCAACCTTTCTTCATCTCCTCGCAAATGAACAATAAATTCTTGAACAAATGTATGCTTGAGTGAAGAGTAGGTGCAAATTTCATGGCCTTGAAAGTAATGAGACAATTAGGTTTGGAATTTATAAGGCCTTACATAAGTGTCTGTAGGATTGAATCCAGGGCCATTCCCACACATGGTGTAATAGAGAACGTGAAGGTCCACCTTGATTGATATCTTGAGATAGTTTTCACGATGGACATTGTGGTCATAGATGTCCTAGATGTTTGGGGAATGCTCTTTTCTAGAAATTTTGTAGCAACATTGGGTGGTACATTAAAAATGGATTTGACTTATGCTACTATACCCATGGATGATGAGACTAATTCCCACCTACCCAACTTACCAATGGTTGAAGATCATGTTGAAAAAATTGACCTTGACTCTGAAACTGAAGATCCCTTGTAGGAACTGCCTGAGAAAATCAACCTTCCATAATTTTTCCCAAATGACCTTCCTTTTGCTGAAGAAGAAGATTTTAATGTTATAGAATGGCCTAAAAGGAAAGATTACTAGCAACAACTAGACAAGTACAAAGACAAATAAATTGGTTCTATCAAAATATTGAAGAATGATGATAAAGAATTGTTGATTAGACCAAACCAAGATGATATTCTTACAATAGAATCCCACCCCCATGCCTTCGAAGCAATATACCAGGGTGATATAATAGAAAATTGATCTCAATGGAGGGGATTACAAAGAAGGAGACTTGTTCTTAGAGTGGGATAAAAGAAAGGGCCAACCTGATACATGAAAGGAGTTTGGAAAATTTTGGTTGGGTCCCTACAAGATTAAAGAGAATTCCATTAATGATTCCTACTATCTATCCACATTGTAGGGAAGGAGGCATCCACTACCCATTAGAGGGTCCCTTCTCAAGCCCCATCTTTGGGAAGAGACTTGACTTCTTGAACTAACATAGATTAGTGTAGGCTAGGTAGGCATTTGCATCTTGCATTTCATTTTTATATATATGTTGCATCTTGCATTCATGCTAGTGTAGTCTTGCATTTTCTTATATAAGTGTTGCATTCTCATTTTTACATAATGAATACATGTTAGGAAATTGCACTTAGTACTTGTATATTACTGCTTTGTTATTTTGTAGCTAAGGAAATTTTCCTTTCAGCCATATTTTGGATTTATCATTGATGTCAGTGGATCACATCCACCAACATATACTTCTAAAGGGTGTTGTTGGTTGAAGTGGGTGCAAGATTGTAGGTCTTGGACAACCATATATATTGAGGTTCTCATGCGCTCTATGGTGAGAAAATGTTCCCATGTTAGAGCTAGATGTTACCCCCCATGCCTAGGGGTAACTAGAGGACATCATGTCTCATGGAACACAATGGAAAACATGATATCGACCATGATGATGATCAACATGTCCACATATGGCAGCTCAACAACCCCCCCTCATTCAACTTTACAGATATAGGTCAACCAAGCCTCATCACATTCAAGCAACCCAGAGTATGGGAGATGGTAAGCTATTGTCACCATGAGATATGTTAGTCTTTATTTTCTTAATGTGTTGTGCTTAATTTGTTGGGCATGTGGATGAGGATCTTTGGTTGAAGTCGAATAATGGATCATTGGTTTGGGAAATTATGTTGGTTTTCTTGTTTCACCTTGGTGGTCAACTTTTGTGCCCTGGTCCCATGTTGTCACCACCCAATGAAAATGGGTACTACTGGGGGGCCCTCTCAAGGGTAACATTTTGTTCCCCGCCATCCTTAACACTTTCCATCCTAGAGCCTCTCATAGTGTATTAAACTTAGACAATGTGTTATGGTCCATTCTCTCATGAAAAGAGGGGTTGAAAGCCCAGAGGTTGTTTTGTAGCTGCTATGAAAAGAATAAGAAAATGATGCTAAAGAAAGAAAGGAATGATAACAAAGAGGACTAACAAAAGCTAGTCCAAACTTGAGCTCTACTCTTTCAGTGCTCACCTCAATCCAAAAAATCCAATGCTAATGGATTGAAACCTTACAAAGGGGACTTGCAAATATAATAAAGAAGGACTTAGAAAAAGGAAGATAAGGCGGATTGGAAAAAATAGCAAATAAATATGAGTTAACTCAAGAACAAGTGTACCCTCCACAAAGGAACTCATAGAAATGGATTCAATGACATCGTTAGCCATGAAGTAAGCCCTAAAACCATATCACTATAACACTTAATCTTGAAGGGTTTTTACTTTCCCTTGTCACTCTCAGGACCTAGCCCTCTACCTGGGTTATTTCATTTCCTATCTAGTTGGCACACCTAATAGGGTTGGATGAAGGCCCTCCCATACTTAAACTTTGTAACTCACATGGGGTCCTGGGATGGTGTGATGCTTGAAGGGAATATTATGGTGAATTATCTTGCATGGATTATATCTTAAGTTGCAACTTACTTTGCAAATTTTAAGGACTAATGTTTCTTATGAACTTTGGCTAACTATGTTTTATGCTTTGGTTTGTTTTGGATGGCCCTGAGATGGTTCTTTGAGGGACGTCTTGGGCTTGTATCCAGGATGTTGTGCCTTTATTGCAGGACCTTGGCATGTGTGATGGAGAGTAGTGGGTCATCCAATGACTCACCACCCTTAAATATTGGCTCTCAACTCCTCACAAACCTGGATTATGGAAAAATGGGATTGGTTTGAGCTTATCCAATCATTATGGCACACTAATGGGTTGGAATATCCACATGATGGGAAGAGTACCCTAGGGACTATTTACCGACAATATAGAGGACGTTGCAACAAAAACGACTCATACATCATTAATAGATGAGACACAACCCTCCTCTCCTTGGATGCAACACATTGAGGCCCTCGATGTCACCCTATTAACCTTGGCATCGCATTCTAGGGTATGGAATTGTTATGGTTTGATGGATGGATGGGTACCGAATATGATTTAACATAACCTTGGGTAGGTATCGAACCATCTTAAAACCCATTCTTTCTGTTGACCTAGTCCAACCATTCAATGATCAATATAGGGAGCATCAGGCTTGGCTACTATACTTTCTATTTGATCCCTTGAGGTCACTAGGGAAGCCTCCCTTATGGTGGACCTCTTCCATCACTAAAATGAGGGAAGTCCCTACTAAGGTGACAACTATAGGTTCTTCCATAGTTACACAAGATTTGGGAGTCTTGTGTTGAGATTTGCATAAGTACAAATCCCGTGTTAACAACTCCATTTTTCAAATGGGCCATTGAATTTATGGAGTGTAACCCTCCCTCCTACGATGATCATAAATACATCATTTTGGGTATTGATTACTTTACCAAATGGGTTGAATCCATGCCAATGTTCAACAACATCGCATCCACTACAACTTGTTTCTTTTTCAACCATATTATCACTCGGTTTGGTGTCCCAATTTTTTTTTGAAGATGAAATATGGCATGAGTTAGCTTCACTTTCAAGATTTGAGCACCAATATTAATCCTAGTACTATCCACATGGGAATTTCAAGGCTAAGGCCATCAATAATATCCTTAAAACTATGTTCCAACGAATAATGAATAACCAACTGGCACCATATGCTCTTCCTAGCCTTATGGGCCTATAGGACATTTGCCAAAATTGTCACTAGGTTTACACCCTTTCATATTATTCATGATGAGGAGGGGTGACACTCAGATGGTTCCCCTGTGCATGATACCACATATTTGTCATCAAGTTCATTCCATCCCCAATATGATTCACCAGTTACTAGGTTCTCAAACATGCCTCGAAGATCCTCTAATAGTGCGTCAACCTTGACTCTCTTCCTAGGATCAACAGACCCACTTCTCCCCATCCAAGATTTTTGTCCCATCAACCTTATTGATTCAACATTTGCAATTGCATATAGGATGTCATTGGTACCATATATTGAAACATTCTACTCTATGCAAGTAAAAGATATAAACAACTTGATGTTATTATACTCACCATCTGCTCCCCATGCTCGATGAGTTGGTAGAAGTAGATTTGGGTCCCCCTGGTAGTTCATCCTTGCATATGGATAATCCTTGATGTATATTGGAGTTGATCCCAATGTACAAATAAATTAGCTCAGAACAAATTTCCAAACCCCCCCACCTCCCCCTAACCTCAGTAGCTACCCCTAATGCCACATTTGAGGCTCGTATAGTGCCTCATCATGAATGTGAACACAAGGATGGAGAATGGGTATCCTCTCAAAATATAAGGAATATAGGACTATCCCAAATTCACAGTTCCCTTCTGAAGCTCATCAGCAGGAGGTCAATGGGAACTTCAACATCGTCAAAATCATATGGGCCCAACCAATACTCATTCTATGCATAACATCTACTCTTCAAATACTTTGTGTGGAGAGTGGCTACCCAATATGTAGATCATCAACGTGGTTGTATCCCATTTCTTCGGTCACTCCAAGTCCATTAGTTGGATAGAAGAATTTCTGACCCTAGCACTAGGTAAGCAGATGGTCTCAAGAAACTCCTCCAATTGCCTCCCTTGAGGTAATATAGGTTGAGACTCACTTACTACTCCCATTAGAGGGATCCCTATGAGGAAACAAAAGTCTTGTATAATTATCTCAATATGTTGGTTTTGCACCACGAATGCCTCTACATCTACATCCCAATATCACACTATACGAGAGGAGATACCCTCCCCTACTCTCAATAGTGGGTTCTCAACATATTGAGAATCCCATACTGAGCTAGCACTCCTCTGACTACTTGGTTCTCCCGAACTTAAGAATGTATATCTTTGAACTCTCACTCTCTATAGAGTACATTGAACTTGAGCATATCTACTCAAAACAACATTTTGATTGGTATTTCATCATATTTTTCAAATTTTGAGTCTCTACAATATTTCTTCTTTTTGGGCCAAAAAGTTCACCTTTGTCCAATGCAAAAAAAAGCCTTATTTTCTACATTGGCCAACACTAGAAATGGGGGTAGTTCTTGTGGTCCTAATGTAGAAACCACCCCCACTTAGTGCATTGGCCCTAAAAAAATGGCCAAGGATTCCCTCAAGGCCATTTGTGACCTAATCTACAAAGCCAATTCACGGAAAAGGACAAGTAGGGTTGGGACACTAGCCTGAAAGTCTGATTCGAAATATATTTGCAGAATGAAATGAATACAGATTATTATCAAAAGATGCTTAACACAGAATAACAGATATACACTAAAACTAGTTCCTATTCAATAAAGAAATAAGCTGAAACTGTAAAATGCAGCAAAAATAAGATTACTAGAATGGTGGCGGCTTACCTCTAAGAAGAGATGTGACGACTGCACTCATTCGCAAGAAGATCATTACAATCAGGCTCTGAAGGCCTTTTTACAATAAACACGAATTTTGAAAACCCTACACATCCAAAAAACCTAACCCTAGGAGATGAAGCACCAAAATTCATGTGGGCCTCGTTTGGATAAGTTAGTTTAGGGTGAGCCCTAAAAAAACGTTGTTTAGGGCCTCAAAACGGCCTTGCAAGTCAGGGGCCCGAAAAATAGGGAAAAAACTACCAAAATGAGCTAGTTGGAATAGGTGGGACCCCATTGACATCCATCTAGATCATTCCTCCACCCTTAGGAAGCAATGGTCTCCATTGCGTTGATTTCCCCCATCAGATGAGGAAATTTCTGCTGAATTTGGCCCTGGGTGAGCCACTTGCCTTGGTGCAAGAGTTTCCCTGCTTTGACAACTCGATAAATTTGGATCCTTTGTTGGCGAGTGCCCTTGAGCTAATTTTCCACAATCTGATCACTGGATGCATGTTGTATGCAGTCGGGGTTGAGATCTGTTGGTGTCAGTTGTTCTGCTATCTCTAAGGTGTCCAATAATGGTGGGAAATACGGTCAAAGGATATCCACATTGAACATTGGGTGCAAGCCAAGGAAAGAAGGAATGTTGAGCTCGGGAGAATTATCACCCACAACCTTGGTGATGGTGTACAACCCATAACGGAGTGGGCGAAGCTTCCGATGGGGTCTTGTAAGGCACTCTTTCTGCAAGTGCAACCAAACTTTGTCGCCCAACTTAAACTTATGTGGCACCTAGTGTTGATCATGGCACTGCTTGTACTTATCATTGGACTTTTGTAGGATATCCTGAACCTATTGGTGGATTTGTTGGATCCACTCAATGAACCGGGTGGCTTTGTCAACTCTAGTTGGAGCAAGATATGAGTCAGTCAAGGTGACCGCAAGGGGTAGTGCAACATCTATGGGACCCAATGGTTGGAATCCCAACCCCACATAAAAGGGGTTATGGTCGGTTGAGCTATGCAGGGCTCGGTTGTAGATATGTTGAACATAGGGGAGACTATCATCCCATGTGCAAGGGTACTTGGAATTATACATGTGAAGGATATGCACGATCATTCGATTTACGACCTCGATTTGGCCATCTATCTAGGGGTGGAAGGCCGTGGATTTAGTGAGCTTGGTGTCCAGTAGTGACCAGAGGCTTGACCAGAATGTGCTGATAAATTGACTATCTCGATATGAGACAATGGTTTGTGAGATTCCAAAATGTACCCAGACTCGTTCAAATAAGAGCTTGGCAGTGGCCTTTGCTATGATTCTCTTCTTGCAGGCGGCTAGAATCACCATCTTAGAAAAGTGATCCATAACCACAAAAACAAAATCATTGCCCCGCTTGGTGGATGGGAGGCCCAACATGTAGTCAATTGAGATGGATTCCTATGGCCTGTCAGGAGTAGACAGAGGGGTGTACATGCCCTGTTTCTTAGTGGTCAGTTTGGAAATCGCACAGGCAGTGTAGGACCTGATATACTTGTTGACCTCCTGTCGAAGTTTCGACCAATAGAAATGTTTCTGCAACATTGCCACTATATTTTTGACGTTGAAGCGTCCTGCCACCCAATTGTAGTGGGCTTCCCAGATCATCTTCGCTCGCTCACTTGATGGAACACAGATATGGCCCAGATGGCACAACAACCCATCGTGAAGATGGAAATTAGCGACAACTGCATTTGTGCCCAACATTTGATAGGTGGTGGCGAAGTCCAGATCTATCTCGTAGAGTTGGGGCGATCCAAAGGTATCATGGCCACAAGAGTCTAGCACCGTGGTGAGTGCCACAAATGGTGGTTTGTTGAGGCAATCAATGACGCGGTTGGTGCTTCTCGTTTTATACTTGATTTTGAGGTGGAATTCCTGCAAGTACATGGACCACTTCTGATGGTGGTCATTCTGCAATTTTCCTTATGTCTGCATGAACTACAATGGCTTATGATCAGTGTGGATGACTGTCTCCTTCCCAAGAATGTAATGTCTCCACTGGCGACAGGCTTGCATAATGGAGTACATTTCTTCGTCGTAAGTAGGGTACTTACGGACAACATCTGATAGTGTCTCACTATGATAGGCCACGGGGTGGCTGTGCTGAGTGAGAATGACTCCCACATCATAGTTTGAAGCATTTGTCTCGATCTCAAAGGGTTGTTGCAGGTCCGGTAGTGAAAGTACTAGGGTTGAGCACAAGCGTTGCTTCAAATCATCGAACGCTTGTTGTTGGGATTGACCCCACACGAATTTCACCTTACCACCACCCATGGTTACTTGGCTGAGGGCCCATGTAATATGGGAGAATCCCAACACGAGCCTGCGGTAGAAATTTGTAAGGCCCAAGAAGCTCCGAAGCACAGTGAGTGTGGTTGGGGTTGGCCAGTCACGAATGACTTGGATTTTAGTTGGATCCACATGTACGCCATGTTGATCGATGATGTAGTCCAGGTAATGAACCCTGTCCATGCCGAAGGAGCATTTTTCCAAGATGGCATAGAGATGGTGTTGTCACAAGGTGTGCAGAACCTGTTGAATATGTTGCAAGTGTTATTCCCAAGTCTTGTTGTAAATGAGGATGTCATCCAGATACACCACTACAAAAGTATTGGTGAATGGTCGCAGGATATCATCCATCATCCTCATGAAAGTGGCTAGAGATTTTTTCAAACCAAAGGGGATGGCCAACCATTCAAACAGACCTTCCTTTGACTTGAAGGCGGTCTTCCATACCTCTTTTTGTATTATCGAGACCCGGTGGTAGCCAAACTTCAGATCAATCTTACTGATGTATTTTTCCCCCGTGAGTTGATCAAGAAGGTCATCGATTTGGGGAATCAGGTACCAATTTCTAACTATGATTTTATTCAGGGCTCGGTAATCAATGCAGAGTCGCCATGTTCCATATTTCTTCTGTACTAGCATGATTGGGCTCCTGCAAGGTGATGAGCTGGGACGAATGTTCCCCTTGTGAAGCAGTTCTTGGATATGTCACTTGATCTCCTCATTTTCTAACAGAGAGCAGTGGTAGACTGGCCCATTGGGCAGCGGTGCATCGGGGGTCAGATCGATGGGGTGCTTGACCTGATAGTGCATAGGTACCTTGATAGGTGAGGAGAAGATATATGAGTATTCTTCCACGAGCTTATCCACTTGCTTCTACTATGTGGAGAGGTTAGCTACGGAGACCCTGGATGTGGCTGCGATCTTTCGCTCATTCTAGGAGCGAATCATGAAGAAGACACACTTCCTTGTATGAGAGATGACATTTTTGCATTGCTTGGCAGAAATCAAGGAAATAACACTAGGTGGGACTGCCTCAGGTATCTTGTACAATTTCTTGTTCAAAGTAATAATAACACTACAAGGACTAGACTCATATACAACATGATGTTTCCATAAATATGGTTGGCCCAAAAGAACATTACAAACTTCGAGAGGGGAAGCATCACACAATACCTCATCTTTGATGGGCTTGATGTCGTATGACATGCGACATTGTTGGATGACACGGATGTCATTTTCTTGGCAGAGCCATCCGATGGTGTAGGGTTGCGGGTGCAGTTTTGTCGGCAAGGCAAGTCACTTGACAAACTCTGTTGAGATGAGGTTCTTCTGGCTACCACTATCAATAATGAAGTGCAGTGGGGTACCCTTCACCCACATTTGTGAATGAAAGAGGCGCTCGCCTTACTCTGGCTCGTCTAGTTCACTGGCCTGGAGCTTGGTGGTAGCAATGGTAGCACTGGGTTCTACGTCTATGATCTGTCTCCTCCTTTTTGGTTATTCATAGGCTTTCACCTCAGCCACTAGTGACTTCTTCGAGCGGCAATCAACAATTTTATGCTAGGGGATCTTATGGAATTCACACCACTTCCCGATATCTTTCTTTGTCTTTACAGTGTCCTTCTTTGCTTACGGCCTGGACTCGTTGTCTTGAGGTTGTCCATATTTGCTCTGTCCTTTGTTCTGTAGGTTCGGGCCTCCCTTTCTTGGATTTTTCTATGAGGGGTTCCCAGGCCCAAATTGTCACATCTTTTGTTTGAGCTTCTGCTTGATTTTGATGGCATATCGGTAGGCTGCGCCAAAGGATGAGATGTCCAAATAATCCATTTCGGCGTGGATGCATATATGCAGACCGTCGTGATACTTGAGCACCAGATGTCGCTCAGAATTTTTAATACCCAGCTTGGTGCGCAAGGTATGGAAGATATTTGTGAACTCGGGCACCGCTTGGTCTCTTTCCTGTTGCAGCGTGGTCCATTTTGTGTACAGGTTGTCATAACTTCCAACAAGGTAGTATTGTTCGTTAATAGCATCCCTGAAGGACTCCCAAGTGACTGAGACTGTAAATAATGAGGGTTCCTCTGTTTCCTTTTTCTCACATAAAGTTCCCCGCCAATCTTTGACATGGGGTACGGCTTTGAGGAGCACAAAAGTAATCTTTTCTCTATTTGAGAAGTTATGGACAGAGAAATACCCTTCTAGCAGATTCTACCATTTGTCTACCACGTCTGTGTCTATATTACCTTCAAATATAGGAATATCGAAGTTGATTTGTAACTTGAAGGGGGAAGCACCTCCGTTCGAGGATGATGTGTCACATGTTGATAGCCACCAAAGGATTTGCGCAAAACTATCCATCATCTCGTTCCTATGTTGTGTTAAGGATTCCTCAAGCAACATTTTGAAGGGATCTCTTGTCCCGTCATCTTTCTTTTCGTCTGCCATGAGAGATCGTTTGGGTGTGCGATAGCTTTTGTCCTCAAGAGAAAGAAGCTCGAGACCTAATTCTTTGTACCCTGACCTTGTTGTGGACATGCAATAAGAACGACAAGGAGAAGATCGCTCTGCTACCACTAATCCAGAATATATTTGCAGAACAAAATGAATACATATTATTATCAAAAGATGCTTAACACAGAATAACAAATATACAGTAAAATTGGTTTCTATTCAATAAGGAAATAAGTTGAAACTGTAAAATGCAGCAGAAACAAGCTTGCTAGAATGGTGGCGGCTTATCTCTGAGAAGAGATGTGACGGCTACGTTCATTTGCAAAAACATCATTACAATGAGGCTTTGAAGGCCTTTTTACAATAAATAGGAATGTCAAAAACCCTAGACATCCAAAAAGCCTAACCTTGAGAGATGAAGCTCCAAAAGTCATGTGGGCCCCGTTTGGGTAAGTTAGTACATCAACTTCCCGGTGTCGTAACTTTTGCATACGATCTCCATTTTAGGCGCACGATAGCAAATTGGAAAGGTCTATATGGGCTCATATGGGCTCATATGAAATCCCTCTTTTTTCTCTTGGCTCATATGGGCTCATATGAACTCCAATTGACACACCATCCACACCATTGGAATTGGGTTTTCGAGCTCTTCAAAAGGGTATTCTTAGAATTTTGTTCTTTGATTCTTCACCATGGAGCCATTTTTCCAAGAAGCAGTAAATCATGCTTTGTTTCATAAGAATTCCTAGAAATTTGTCTCAATCACTTGAGCACCTTTATGCTTTGGTCTTTGTTTACTTATGAGCATGGATATTGGTCTCCTCCAGCCTTCAATTGCCTTGGCATTTAGCATAGGTTAACTCCCTTTAGTTCATTACATTTACCTTTCATTTCTTGTAAATTTCCTATAGGACCCCCTTCACCTAAGTAGATGGACCAACCCCTCCATCTTTTGGATTCACCATCTACCTAGCGATAGAGTTTTCCTTACATGGGTGCCCTAGAATAGTGACCCATGTTGCATTTTTGTGCCCATGCTATTGAATCCCCTTAGGGACTGAGATTCTAGTTAATCGACATACCATAATTGAAGCCACATACTGTTCTTCTCATCATGTTGACAACCTTACCCTCTAGACTCTCGTATTTATGGTTGATATTTGTTGGAGTATGACTTATCACTTTCCCTTCACTTCATTCATATAATGATAATTCTTCATCTTTATGCCACCATTCATCCATGCCAGAGGAGATTGCCACTAATTATCTACTATTGATGACTTCCATTTGCAGTTTTCACATCACACATTACTGCTATTTGGTTGTTTTATGGGGCATTTATCTTCCTTGTTACCCCTTCGCATCCCCATTTAGTTTCCCTAGTGGTATTCTAATTGGATATTGTTTCTTTCGACATGATGGTTAGATCCGTTGCATCCTCCTGATACCCCTTTTGACATATCAATAGGACCATTTTCCATTTTGGTACTACATCTCTTACCTTCTCCTCCTGACATCCCCTTTGGAAATACAAAGAGGGCCTCGTGCTTTTATAGTACTTGGTTTAGTTCTTAGAAAAATCCTCGTGTTTCCCTCGTTCAAAGCATCTACGATGAGTCACCTTTATGTCCCATGGAATTTGTTGAGTTCCACATTGAGTTTTTTTGTAGTTTTCCCATGCCTTTGTGAGTCATACCCATCTTGTGCAACTAAGTTTTGACCTCCAATTGTCCCAATGGTTTACTGATATGTCCTTTAGAATCCGTATGCCCAATAATTGACCATTCCCTGTGGAATGATTTCAGTTGCTGCTAGGTCAACTTGACATATATGCTCTGAACAAGGGAAGTCTTAAGTCCACTTCTCATTGCCTTCCCCCTTCCCCTTTGGTTTCAATCTTTGTTAGTCACACCTTACTTTCTACTTTGTGCTGGATTCAAGGACTCATCCTTGCCTTACTTCAACAAACCTTCCCCTATCTACTTCAACACGTGTATTCTAGGGGTCTGACTTAAAGGACTATGTACCTTGGTCTCATCTTCATTATTGGTGGGTTCCTCAAACAAAGCAGGGAGAGTCATCAATGCTCTTTGACTTGGTTATTTTTCATCTGCTTGACTTTAGGTTATTATGATATGATTAAGACTCGTACGCTTCATGGTTCAATGATCTAGTTGATTATACCAGTTTCTCAAACATGTTTGAAATGCATCAGACCTTAAGAGGGGGTTGCCCTTTAGGTGCCCCCCCACATTTTTCGATACCAACATTTGATTGTATAGATATAGCTCTGCTTATTGTACTTTGGATGATGGACCTAAGGAACTCTTTTCATTCTTGGGTGCTGATGAACTCCCCCCTATCGACATCATCCCCTTCATCCTAAGGGTTAGTCTTATGTACCCTGGTACCTATCCACCTCCTTGATGGGTTACATTAGACCAAGTTGAGAGAGTTCAAATTGTTCTCATACTTGGTAGGATCTTAGGTGATCAACTTCAGTTCATCATTTCACTTTTGAGATTCGTACATAAATCCATGATCCAACCTCAATTACAGTTCCCGAGATTTAATTGGTTCAGTTCCACTCCACTGTTCTTAGAGCCTCATCTTGACTTCCCTTTAGTTAGATCATTTTAGATCTTAGAAGCCCATTTTCTATTCAACATGGATTCTCAAGTTCTTTAGTGCATATGTACCCAAATCCACAACAAGTATGATGTAGACTTGGCACTTTTGATCCATGCATATGTATATAGGACTATTTATATTAATGTATTATAATCTGGCCCTCCTTTGCCAACATCATATTGTATTTGGGATCTCATTTTGTCTCACTTGCTCATCCCCTTTTTATTGGACACACCATTGTATTCATTATCATGAGTTATCTTAACGAGTATGGGTATGCCTACCTTGTCCCTATTGAGCTCATGTACATTCACCATCTTGTGACTTTCTTATTGACAAGTGGTACTCGTTGGCTTCTTTTGTGGGTGGTTCTTCTACCCCGAGCACCTCTCTCCCTCCATGGTCACTGTGTAACTTGGTAAAAGAAAAATGTAATATATTTCAGTCATATGATGTGCTCCTAACGTCTTATATTAGGGGTAATTTGTTATCACCCAAAAGTTGTTCACTTAGACCAAAATACACCACCTTACACCATGTGTTCCACTCATTTTACCCATTCCAAATCATTTTACATCATTATGACCTAAGAAAACACATTTCCTAAGGTCATAAACCCCCTTTTGGCCATTTTCTCATGAAATTATCCAAAAAAGCAATATAGTTAAATAAAATAAAGTGATTATTCAAAACCCCTAAAGTAATTGTTAAATTTGATACGTTCAAATAATCCATTTCTATTATTAACATGTCAAAGGGTTAACCACTATTTTTCTTATAAATATCAAGGTGTCACTCCATTTTGATATCAATCCATCCATAGCAAGTAAATGTTGTCGGATTTGCACCATAGGTCAAGAGCCCTAAATTTTTGATAACATCTCTAGCAACAACCATAACTACTTACAACCACAAGGAGATGAGATCAACCACGCACACTTGAGAAGAAAAAATAACCCTCCCAAGGAGGAGGTCAAGGAGCCATTATCTCCAAGAATTTCCTCCACAGGTGTGTTGTGGCTCACCACAACTACCCATTAAAAAAAAATGGGTTCCCTCCTATTTTAAATTTTTTAACAAGGTACTATATGTTTGTTTTATTGAAAATGTTTTGGTATGGGGAAGTTGTTCCAATTGCTCATACAATCTATGAGTCTTTCCTTTCATTGTTATCCACAGATCGTAATCAACAATGGCCTCCTTGCTGCGTTAATCAACCCTCCTTCCCAGAAATCCATTGTCCCCTTCACTTTCCTCAAGCACATGAAGCTTGTCTCCAACTTAATTTGCCCAAGGAACTTCATACTTGCGCATTTTCACCTAAGTCCGAGTCAGGATAAAAAATAACTCTTATACTGATAATATTCCGACAAAAGCCTTTCTGATTTCCAAATAAAAAAGGATTATGTTGGAGTATTTCTCCTCACAAACAAGTTTCGACTTCGATTCATATACTCTGATAGCCCAGGAATACAACGTATTCTTTAGTGTTCCACATGGAAACTAATAATCGTTTAGGGATAAACATTCAAGTTTTGAAGCTGAAATTTCAATCTAAATCATGTCACGATAACCTTACAACTTATCATCTCATGATTAGCCATCAACCCACTCAATGACTCTTTATCTACCTGTCTCTAGGGATAACACATTTCTCGAGAAATATAATATAGCTTTGATACCATCTCCGTCGAGGTCCTATCATTTCTGAGGTCTTTTTAACTCTGAATTATAAACTCCAATGATGAATATTAAAGTATTTATAACACTTTGGGGTTGGCACACAGATCTAGGTTAAAAAGGTAATATTCTTTTGATACCACCTTCGTCGTGGTTCTAACATCTCTAGGGTCTGTTGGACTTTGAATCATAAAGTCTGACGATGTACATTGAAACCATTTCAAGTCTCTGCGGTTGACACACAAACCCATGTTAAAAGGGGAATATACCTTTGATACCCTCCCATCGGAGTATACCTTTACTTGAGTACTGATTACCTCCTACAAGTTGACTCCGATTGGCCCCACCTATCACTACAACTACACTCCTACTATGTTAGCACACGAACCTGGGTGAGATAAGGAATATTTGTCAATCCCTTTCCTTTGGAGCTCAAATAACCCATGAATTTTCCCAGTCCGATGGAAGAGACTCCAACAACCATTCTTTCAAAATTAAGCTTACGCTTCGAACCCCATATGTGTATTTGGACGATCTTCTCTCTTAAATTGCATTAATGGTGAAGATAATGCTTGGATTTTGAAACAGTCCTTGTACACATACAAATTATTACACATTTGGAGTGAGTTAATACATATGAAATGACCCTAAACCCTCATTTTTCACTCTATCTTCCTCCGTAAGCTGGAAAAGTGCTCCAACTTTCTCTAATTAGCTCTATAATACTCTGAAATCGTTTGTTTCGACTGAATTGTAAGTATTACACTTTTTTAACATTACTTGTCTCCTTACAGTTGATTCATTATTTTTTGGGGATTAACTCATATTTCAACTCTGTTGATACAAGACACAGACAACATTTCATTATGGCAAGTCAAAATACTAGGAGACCCAAGGGCTTTGTCTACTTTCAATCAACCTCTACGCTTGTAAATTCTTCTGGCCAAGTAGAGGTTTTGGTAACAGACACTACCCATCACACTAGTGAAGACCAAAGCCTCAGATACGACGAGATCTACAGGATTTTCAATACTGGAGATTTTTCTCCAGAAGACGAAAACCTGGAGATATACTAGAACATACAAAAACGTGGCATTCGTCTAGTTGTTGCTCGATTGCCCCTTTTTCCTTACAATGAAGCAACCTAGTGGTGATTTCAATAGTTTGACCCAAACACTACAACCATCATAAGCAAGCACAAAAGGCACGTAGCATCTCTAAGGCCCGAAGATATCAACACGAGATATCACTTACCCACACATGTATGTGTTCTCAATGAGCCATTCTTAGAAGGTTTTTCTCAAAGAAACAAAGAACCAAATAAATTGATGAAATATTGGTGGGTAGATGAAAACAATACTCTCAAGTAGGGACAGAAGCTGGTCCCCACATAGGAATTCAAAGAACCATACAAAAGTTGTTCGCCATGCTGAATTGGTTGTACGACGAGGAAAAAATCACACACTTTCAAACAGATTGACTACCATTGGCCCATACCATCGTTAAAACGAGACAGGTGTTCAATTGGGTAGATATCTTGGCTTTCAACATATGTCTCCACATGAAAAATATTCCAGGTATGAGAAAGCCATACTTTTGTATGTCATCCTACCTAATTGATGCCATATGTTCCTCTGTGCAATTTATTGACCTTGGGTGGAATTGGGACCGGGGCCAACCCTCTGTACATGTGTATTGATCTAAATTATGGAGCATAAATTACAAAAGGTATTTTTACGACATCTGTAACTACGTGCTCACCCCACTCTAAACTGTACTTTTTGGTTTCCCTAGGCACAAAATTTCCATCGAATCCCGGACTGGAATGAAAGGGGTAGCAGACTGGTACCTGGGAAAATACTACTCGTACAATTGGGTGTATGGTTCCACCGAGGCCCCACATATTTAACCTTAATTTGTCCCAAACCATCTCCTAATGAGAGAAACCACTTATCAAATCATGAGAACAAGGGTCACCTCTCTTCTCAAGAGCAATAGCAAAAAACTGTAACTTATGTTTCCTATCCACATAGGGAATTACACCATTTCTAATGGTCCTCATGCTATAAAAGAGGTAGAATCCCTACAAGATGTATGCATATGCCTTGGAGAGCCAAACGGTCATAACCCACACAAACTTCTTGTTGGCCACATCAGATCTGTAGGTCTCACCCATCCTAACATACATGTGGTTGATTTTGAGGAGACATGCTCAAAGGAGTTCTCTTCTATGAAGAAGTTTTACAAAAAAACCTAATGATGCTGCCAAAAAAGAATTGGAGTCCGAGAAAGAAGTAATGAAAAGGGTTACACTGGACCAGTTTCAAAGACTGTTGCAAGAAGAGTAGGATAAATTTAAAACCAAAGAACAAGAAAAAATCAAGAAGGCAAAAAAGTTAGAGCAAAAAAGATTGCAAGCTAAGGAGGAGTACCAAAAAAATCAAGATGAGGATGAAAGAATAAAAAGGGAAAAAGATATCAAATCAGAGTATGCTTCCCTCCAAAAGAAGAAAGATGAAGAAGAGGCTAAGAGACTGGCTAATGAAGAAAAAGCTAAAAAATTGGCTGATGAGGTAGAGGCCAAACAATTAGTTGAAGAGGTCGAGGCTAAAAGGAAAGCAAACGAGCAATTGAAACAACAAAAATCACAAGAATTGAGCAAGGACCCAAGTGGTCCATCAACTCCCAATTTGGGCATTGTGAACATTCCACCCCAGGAATACACTCCCCTCAATGCCATCTCGGGTGATTCTACCTTCTCTTCGCAAATTCTGAATTTTGAAGGCAATGTAGTGGCCATTGGAGATTATTATTATGATGATAGAACAAACATCATTGAGAAGAGATCAAACAAGAAAAAAAGGGGAGAATCCACCAAGTCTAGATTGTCTACAGGAAGAGTTTTGGAGTGGAAATCTAGTCCTAACCCATAGGAGAATGTTATTCAAGAGGCTTCTGCCCTCCATGCATTCACAAGATTAAATGCCTCACTTGTTCTTGATGTGACCAACGCCTTAGGCACAACTAGAACCATAATTACAGAGTTGGAGGCATAATTGAAGATTGTGGAGAATGAACTCACTTCATATTTCGAAAATACCACAAGGGTGACTGAAACCCTCAATGCAAAAAAATTGAGCAAAGCTTTGCAAATGCAAAAGGACGAGATGAATGCAGAATTTGAGAGAAGGGCATAGACCCAACGTGACACCCATGCCATAGAATTAGAATGTATGAAATTGGAATTTGGTGATGAGATAGAACAACTAAAAGGGGAACACGCTGGAGAAGCTACCAAGATGTAGACATACTTAACTTAATCTAAGGGGTTCATGGAACAACAAAATTTCCAGATCCTGGGGTTAGTACAAGAAAAGAAAAAACTTGAAAAAAGTTATAGAAGAGAGCAAGACATCAATTCTTGTTGTAGAAACTATTAAAGCCAAGGAATTGGAACTGAATGAGAAACTTAAATTCGAGCAGAAAGAATTCCTATGTCTACTCATTTATATGCAAGTTGATCAAGACGATCAGTTAAATTTGCAGGATAGAATAACTGAAATTCAAGGACAATATTAGGAGGCAAATGATGCCTTTGTTCAAATTCTCAAATGGCAAGAATTGTATAAACCCCTCGACTACACTACCACTGTATTCTAGGAAGGAAAAACTCAGGCATCTAGTTTTCTTCGACTCTTGGAAACCTTTCTTGAAAGATATTCAAAGCGTCCAAGAAGCAACAACTAACTCCTGCAAGAAGTTGTGGAGTAGCTCAGATGATCTCATGAAAGAATTTGAAATGCATTTGATGCCCCCCATCAACGAGGCAACACCTGCCACAGTAAGAATAGCTGAAGTGGAGGAACACAGGGGAATTAGCAAGGTAAACATTGGAAATTTAACTCAAGTGAAAAAATAATTCCTAGAAGAACACATGTTGAAGCCTGTCAAGCTCATTAGTATGACCCAACACTTTGTGAAAACACCGCACATGAGTTTAATCAAGAAGTGTCCACTAAAGTTTGTCATGGGGAACTAGTCATGGAAAAAATGTAATCAGGCAAGCTAGAGAACATAATGAAGGATCATTCCCTCTGGGAAGAGTATCAAGACTAGATGCAGGGGCATAACAACTGGCGATGACAATTTTTTTGTAATCGATCCAAATGTCTTGTTCCTTCTGCTTTGTAATTTTATTTTCGATTAGGAATATGAAGAGTCATTTTTGAAAACTGCCCTGGGCTCATGGTTGAGCCATGAGAATGTAAACAATCACTCCAAAATTATAAAAGAGGAGGATTGCCCATGAAAAAGGGCTTTTGGTTTTCAGATTGTAGCTGAACAATACTGTTACTGTATGTTTAATTTGAACTAGAGACATTTTGAGAATCTTGGTGCGAATATGTATGAATGAGATTTTTCTACATATGCATGTTTATTTATGTGATATGTGAATGTTGGTTCTATGAATTACTTCTAGACTAATTTTCATATGTTTACAGTTACTGTGATTTTCATTCTAAGTGTAGCGACAATATAATCAATTGGTGAATCAATTAATTGTTTCTAACTTATTATATTGTTAAGTCTTCATGTTTCTTGCCCTTAAGAATTATTTATGTGCAAGTGATACAAATATTTAACTGCACTTATCTTTTAGTTTGTTCTTGATTAGGATATGATGGAATATAATAGAGTAGAAGAGCATCTTAGGACCATGGATAATCATTTTAGTTTAGAATTAGTTTTTTTTAGAGTTTTTATTCATCTGAGAACCTTTGGTTCTTAGATTCATATTTAGATAGTTAAATTAGTTAGATTGGTAACTAGGCCAAAATCTGGGCGGAAACACCATTTCAAACGAGAGTGGGTCTAATTGGGACATGCCATCAGGCGTTCTCCCTTACTTGATTGAACGGGTCATTCTGGCCCATCAACAAGGTGTTGTATTGCTTTGCCTCCCATTGGGTAATGAAGCAATTTTTCATTCTTTGTAAGCTTTATGTTCTGGTTTTGTTTATTCACTGCATTTGTTTATTTTTCTTATCAATGGTATAACCTTGAGAATGAAAGATTTCATTTGAGTTAGGGTTTCTAATTCTATTTTCATTACTTTGTTTGTTATCGAGAACAACCACTAGATTTGGAGATTTTTCTAACCCTTGTTGCAGATTTCCAACAATACTTCACTTGTTGATGTCGTTGTGCCACGTGACTAAATTTGAATAGTCCACACACTCGTTGAGCCAACTTGGTGGCATGACACTACTTGAAGTCTCCATGTGTGCTTAAGGACTTTCTCCTTTGCCCTAATGAACGTTACTTGTCATTCTTCCTTGGTGATGTGACATCCTCTTATTCGTCTAGAGTCTTTAAATGTAACTTCACTCATATACATGGATATCTGGTTCCTCGACTATTCCATCCTTGAATATTATAAAATAGAATTAAATTTAACATTTGGTTAAGTGAAAGCATTGTGCAACATTAAAAACACATAAGGCGAGAATCCATTGGGCTGGGAAATTTTAAGAATCCATACTTATTTAAAGTGTAGAAACCTTGGTGAATCTTGTTAATTCTTAAAATACCAAATATAAAATGTTTGGTGATATTTTTGTAAAAATATTCTAATTTATAAGGATTTTATATAGTTTGTATTAAAATTTCGACATTTTTTAAAGTAAAATAATGTTATTATTTAGAATTTGGGCAAATTGCTTTCAGAAAAAATAGAAATTGGCGAATCTTTTTTTTTGGGAAAATACATGGAAAATTAGCCCATGGGCGAAATTTAGCCTCTAAAAGTTTCCCTGCCCTCAAGCACGTGGAACCAAAATAATTATAAGATGGGGTTAGGTTTGTGGGAGGACTTGTGAAACCAAGAAATATCATAAGTGAAAACCATGCAGTGCTGCAAACTTGGAACATCAATAGGACCCATTTTAATCTTGTTCAAGTTCAAATCTTCAAAACACTTGCAGGATTTTCAAAAAGGAAGGGGGTTTTGACTCTTGTAATATGAACAATGGTGCCATGTGGCATCTCGGAGGTGCCACATGTCCTCTTGGTCCTTTATGTTGACCTGTCACATTGTATGATGTCCTCTGAGCTTGTTACACGTCTTCTTGATTCTTGCTTGCGATGGACTTATTCATGTTCCATAGACTTTCCATACTTAAGATTGAGTGATTTCAAGTTCTTTTATCCTAAAGGTGCACAACATCATCGCACATACCCAAAAATTTAGAAAGCATAATTAAATATTGGCTTGGGTCAATGGAGGGACTTGTGCAGACACATAAAACAAATAACTTAGAATTTTCTTAGCCCAACAAACCCAAAATGTTTAAGAAACTCAACTAAATCCATTTTGAAAGAGGAAATTTCACTTAGCCTGGCCACGTGTTAGACTTGGAGCAACCACCTTTCTTACATGATTCGTTTATGCTAATTTAATGTTTCTATATGGAAATATATGATAGGCTCACAAACCTTCCATATTAGCAATGCTAGCATCATCATGTGACATGGGTATATTTGAGCATGTCCCACTGTCCTTTATTTATGTTCTTGTTACCCCTACTACATGAGCCTTTCCCTTCTTTGCAAACCTGAAATGATATGAATTTCATTTTAACTCATGCTCAAGCATGTATAGATCTTCATATTAAAATAACACAATCTATCCAAGATCTTGGACCCAAAAAACTAAAAGCATAGTGAATTCAAAGGTCGGGTCCATATAAGAACTTATGCCTCTAATAAACATAAAGTGCACAATCTTACTGGACTCATGAACCTGAAACTATAATATAATTCCGTGAAATTAGATGTTGGGTCTGGAGTGAAGTTTTTGATAAAAGAAACATAAAGCATATAATCCCCTCACATTCACAAATCAAAAATATTGTATGTCTCAGTGAAACAAAGAATTGGGTCTGCAAAGAAGTTTGTGCAAGTTAAAGTCCAAAAGGACATGATAATGCTCAGATTCATGACAAATTTAGTTAAAGGTGCACTGGGTTCATAGGTGGAGTGGTGCAACTTGGAATGCAAAGAACCCAAATCCACTTGATGATTAATAAATTTTATTGAACGAGAATAAGTGCATAAAATCCCAAAATAAGAATGGTAGCAAATTTTCGCAGGCCGCTTTCCATTAGGGCGCGAATCCGTCCAGATTCTGAGAAGCGCCGAACTGAGGCCGCAGTTCGCTGAAGAGGGCTCGAACTGGAGAGGCCGCAGAGCGCTGGAGAGGAGCCGAACTGTGGAAGTTGGTCTCCACGCATTCAAGAAGGGCGATTTCCAGTTAAGAGGCACGTGCTCATCTTGTGCTACTATGGAGCAGCAAGCTCGCCGTGGAGGTGGATCGCTTGCCGGAGTGTGGGTCGCTCGCTGGTGAAGAGGACTGTTGAGCACTGCCTGTGGAACGTGGAGCGGGCGTGGAGTATCTGGTCTGCACCTTCGATCAGTGATCGTTGGGAATCGTTGCATGCATAACCGTTGCATGCATGCTACATATTCGTTCTGCATAAAGTTTGCATGCGCTGGAAGTCCTATCCTTACTCACATTGAAAGCGTGAGTTTATAGGATTGTAAGTTAGGAGTTTCAAGCTGGAGCTAAAAAGGCAGGCCAACTGCTTCAATCAATTTAGCAGGGTCTGAGCTCTACGGGACAGGCCCGAGCCCATGATTCACGTCCATGAAGGGGATGGGCACCCCACAGGCGTCCCCTACACCTCCTCCGTCGACTTCGCCTACTAAGGCCTCCAATAGGATCCTGGCTGGACTCCCACAGAAGAGAAACTCGGAAGCTACGAAATTTGTGAAAAAACTGGATGATATCCCTGTGATCTCCCTCCCTCCAGAAACCCCGATTTAGGTTGCTCTGTCGTTGGCCGATCGGGCTCTCATTGGCCAGTTCACGGGGCTATGGCCGTCCCCAAAATCCACCGAAAGTTGGGTCAACAAAAACTGGGCGCCGTTGATCAAAGAAAGCGTCACTTCTTACTTTTTGGGGAGAGGATACTTCCTCTTCGAGTTCACTTCAAAGGACGACAAAGACCCGATCTTCCAAAATGTCCCCTACTTCATGGGCCCTCAGGGTCTTTACTTGAACAAATGGACCCCGGACTTCGATCCGGAAGTAGATGTGCCCAAAGCCGTCCCGGTGTGGGTCAGACTCCCAAATCTCCCAATACACTGTTGGAATGGGGACTCCCTGAGACACATTGGAAATGCTCTGGGAAAATTTATAGACCGAGCGAATACCAAGGATCAATATGATTGTGCCAGGATCTGTGTAGAAGTAGATCTGGAGGTGGGTCTACCAGAGGCCATCACATTACCGGTCGGAAACTGGACGCATCTACAGAAACTGGACTATGAACAGCTACCCTTCAAATGCCGGAAATTCCATGTTTATGGTCACTTCACCAGAGGATGCCCGACCAACAAAGAGGCTATCCAGGGAAAGGAGGATGGATGGAACCAAGTCAAGCGATCCAAATTCAATCCTAAGATTCAGAAGCCGGGAGGCCCTAATGGCAAGGGACCCAATCAGGTCATTGCCCAGCAGATCCCTCTCAATCTTGGCCCAGGAAATAAGTTTGGCCCTCTAAGCTCACAATCAAAGAACACACAGGAGGTCAGAATCCAAGAGGAGACAGAAGCTACCATGGAGACCGAGACCCAAAAAGCAGCCCCTTCCAGCAAAGGTACGTCCTCAGCCACAAACAAAGGAACAAGTGTTGAGGATCCTCATGGTAAGGCTATAGAAGTCGAGGGAGAAGAACAGGAAACAGACGAATCAGAAGAGGAAGGAGAAATAGGTGAGTCCCAAACCTCGGTGAGGAGATCTCTAAGAGGCCAGAAAACTGACAGGGAAAAAAGGGAGCAGGAGACCTACAAAGAAAAACTTCAGGGCAGCCAGCCAACGCTGAAAAAACTGCTAGCCCCAAAGACTAAGATACTGAAAAACCAGCCCCAAGGCTCCAAGGGAGCCCTCCAAAAACAAAAATAATGAAGGTCATCTCCTGGAATTGTAGAGGTATGGGGTCCAAAGTAAAGGAAGAAGCCATCAGAAGTTTAATCAGAACAGAAACCCCAGACATACTTCTCGTCCAGGAGACAA
>JASDQU010102908.1:55874-101528 GCA_032191745.1 Picea mariana | reverse complement strand
GCTCTGACTCTACATATGACTGTACTGACTCTAAATTTGAATCAAAACTCTCGTCTGAAGAAGAGTCATCATGTGCATTCTCATCATCTCGGACAGGTGGAAGAGTGAAGGTGTCTGCATGCGGCTCTTGAGGTACATGCGATACACTTTCCTCGAATTGGACACTACGCTCAATGATGAGCCGGTCTGAGGAAAGATCAATAAGATGATATCCCTTCACACCGTCGGGGTATCCAACAAAAATACACTCAGTGCTACATGGATCAAGTGCCTTCCTCTTTTCAGAGGGAATTCTGGCCCATGCACGTGAACTAAAAATGAGAAAGTGGGTCACTTTCGGTTTCAGGCCGCTCCAAGCCTCGTAGGGGGTCTTATCCTTGACAGATCTATGGGGATATTTTTTTTGGATGTATGTTGCACAATTAAGTGCTTCATCCCATAGTCTTTTTGGTAGTGAATTTGCATGCAACATGCAAGACACCATCTCCTTCAAAGATATGTTTTTCCGCTCAGCAACTCCGTTTTGCTACAGAGTATAGGGAACTGTGTGCTACAACTGAATCCTTTCCTCATGGAAAATATTGTGGATCTCATGATTCACTTACTCTCCCCCGTTATTAGTTCGGAGGACTTTGATCTTCTTTCTGGACTGTGTCTCAACCAAGGCTTTGAAATCTTTGAGGTGTTGAAATACCTCAGATTTTTGCCTGAGAAAGTAGATCCAAGTAAAACATGAGAAATCATCAACAAAAATGAGAACAAACCTCGCTTTTCTCATGGATGGATACGAAAAAGTACCCATAAGGTCACTCTGGATCAGATCTAAAGGTGTGGAATCTCATTGAGACTTTCCTTTGTCAAATTTCTCTTGAGGGTGTTTTCCGAGAACACATCCCTCACATACTCCCTTGGAGAAATGGATGTCTAGTAGACCATCAACTAATCTATGCTTGCTAAGATGTTGCATGTATCTAAAGTTCAAATGTCCAAAACTTTTGTGCCATATCCTACTACTTTCATCAGCATGAGTAAGTAGTAAAGCAGAATCAGGTTCAATGAATTCAGAAAATGTATACAATCTAGACTGATGATTTACCTCACCAGTAGAAACTTTGGAGTTGGTTTGCATGTTGTAGATGTCCACGTAATTTTGTGTGAATATGAATTTATTTCCGGTGCCAGAATTCATCATCTGATACAGGGAGAGAAGGTTGACAGAAACTTTGGGAACGTGCAACACATTCTCAAAGCTTTTATTGGTGAGTTCAGTCCTTCCTTTGTCGATGACTTCGACAGAAGAGTTGTCCCCCAATATAATAGGAGGACCTTTGCATGCATCCAATGAAGAATAGACTGCTTCTGAGGCATCCATGTGATGTGATGCTCCTGAATCTAGGATCCAAGCATCGGGAGAGGAGTTGATTGCAATCAACGCATGGCTAGAATTGCCTTTCTTAGAATTCAAATCTTCTACCTTCTTCTTCTTTGCACCCTTGGAGATGCGATCTCAAGGGTTGTTTTTCTGAAGTATTTGAGAAATCATATCTATTTTTTTTTGCATGCATGTGGATTCCGAATGGAATCCTTTGTGATAATATGTGCATTTCTCCCCTTTTCCCCTTTGGATCCAGAGGCATCAGTGAAGGGTTTTGTGTACCCTTCCTTCTTTAGATGTGCATGAGCTTTCTGTTTATCTTTATATTTAGATTTCTGATATTTGTGGCTACCATCATGCATAGTGAGTGCATGCACCCTTGGGCCTTTGATTGTGCCAATGTTGATGATCTTGGTTTGCTCTTGTGTCAGGGATTCGATAAAGTCCTCAAGAGAAGGCATCTTCCAGGTGGCTCCAGAGGCGAATCTAACAATATGGAATGTAGATACGAATACAGAGGATTCAAGACCAAGATTGGAGAGAATGGTGAGAACCATTTGTTTCTCCTCCTTCGATTTATCAACCCCGCAAACTTTGAGTTGCGACAGTAAATCCTTGA
The DNA here is from genome assembly GCA_032191745.1 of Picea mariana. Taxonomy (NCBI): domain Eukaryota; kingdom Viridiplantae; phylum Streptophyta; class Pinopsida; order Pinales; family Pinaceae; genus Picea; species Picea mariana. The sequence continues at coordinate 99,534 of JASDQU010102908.1, read as the reverse complement.
ATTTTGTAAAGAAATCTTGGATATTTTCGAAGATTTTTTGATCCAATGTGAGCAGATCCACCTCCAACATGTGTCCCCTCATCTCATCCTAATTTCCAAAGAGCCCTTCCAAGGTGGTATAGGCTTCATTGGGAGTCTTACAGGAAGATATGTGAAAAAGGAGATTAGGAGAAATAAGACTGCAAATTATTCCGAGTGCCTCATCCATGCGATTTAAGTACTTGTATTTTTCTTTGGATGATGTTGGTTCTGTATATGTATTCAAGTTTAACTTGTACAACCCTCTAGTTCGGAGATGTATGGCTATTTTCTCCTTCCATGCAAAATAGTTGTAAGGTGTAAGAATGAATTCTTTTTGGAATTCCATCTTTCTGTTGTCTTCAATCTTTTGTACTTGCAAAAAATTTTGGTGTAGCTTTTGCTTAGTAGTCTTTCGGCTCTGATACAATGTAAATGTGTTGAACCTGCACATAATAGATCTAGCTAAACAATAATACACACATTTGCATAGAGAATTTGAGAAAGAAGAAGAAGGAGAGAAAGAATAGAAGAATTTTCATTAACCGTTGTGAATAATAAATAGTTTACACGTGATATGCTTTGTATAGCTCAATGAGTGCACACTGAAGGTGAACCAATGCACCATAGTGGTGGTCTAGAGTGATCTGGACACACACCAATATTTACGAGAGTGAACTTCCACCTAGTCTAGTCTCTCAGGCAGTTACGGGAGTGAACTGCCACCTAGTTGAGTTAACTAGTCAACTAGTCTTCAGTTAACTGACTGAACATAGAGTAGTGAGGAGTTAACTCATGGAATCAAGGCTAATGTGTCACTCTGGTGATGATACCAAGGCAAGGTCTAATTAGCATGGTGATGATCCCAATGTTGCATGGTGACAAAACCAATGCAGCATCTAAACTCAACTTAACTAGTCAAACTGAAGTGTCAACTGAAAGAGAATATTCTCCAGGTGGAATATTCTCCCGTAAATTATAGGAGACTGGATAATGACTAATTATGAATAATAAACAAGGAAAAACCTTAGGAAAAATAAATCCTAGGTGTGTGTGAAGTAACTCCAACATTTAGGGCTTAACATGCCCCTCCCCTTCAAACAAGGGTTGTCCTCAATGCTTGAGTAGTTATGGATGCTTATGTATAAAAGACTCATCTTCCCACATGGAGTCTTCAACAAGTAATTTCTTCCACTTAATGATATACTCTAAATTTGATCTATTCCTCAACTGGCGAATTCTTGTGTCAGTGATAGCTTTAGTCTCCAATATGATTTTTCCTTCCTCGTCAAGTTTTGGAAATATAGTTTGAACTAGGATATTGTCACCTATAACCTTATTTAAGCATGAAACATGGAAAACTCGGTGTACTCGTGAAGATGCAATAAGCTCCAATTTGTATGCCATAGTACCAATATTTTGCAACACATTATAAGGGCCATAATACTTCAGTGATAATTTATTATCCTTCTTAGCTTGCTTGAGGTACATTTGTTTGTATGGTTCAGCAGTCTTAAAAATACCCAATCCCCTACCCCAAAACTTATTTCATGATGATGCTAATCTGCTTGTTGTTTCATGTGATTGTGTGCCATGGTCAGGTTGTCATTTAAGATTTGGAGAACTTGTTGTTGATGCTCGATGTGATCTTCCACTGCTTGAGTCTGTTGACCAAAATTTGTTCATTTATATTTTCCCGCTCTTGGATTTATAAAATCCTTGATATAAAAAGAAGACATTTTTTGAACTTTTATAAGTACATTCTACAACCCTCAATATCAGCTTCACCATGCATTTTTTGGATCATAAATTTGTTTATGTATGCCTAAGTTATTCAAAATATGGTCCAGAGATCCAATTTTGAAGAATCTTTCTAAGTATCATGTTCTTCTATCCTTTTCAAATTTTGGCTGAGTATTCTCATCACTTATTTCTCTCACCTTTCACCACTATCCATATCACCACTTAACCATTTCTCTCTTTATCTCTCCACCCTATCCACTCCCTTATCCCTTATTCTCCCATACTTAGCCATATTTCAATCTATGGTGGGGGGGCGGATACCCACCACACTCCTTCACCCTTCCCCCTCACCTTCCTCACCCCCGCTCCCGCTATCTACATTTCTTCTCCCTCACTTTCGTTGTCTAAATTTCTCCCCTTTCCCCCTAACTACTCATCTCCTCATTGGGTTTTTGCGGGTTCACGGACCCATCTCCTCACTTCCCTCACCTTCCCATCCCTACGAACCCGCCATCCTCCTAACTTCATTGCCTACACTTTACCTTCCCCCTTACATCAACCTATGTCACCCTTATCCCTCCACCACCTACAAATTACCCCCCAACCCCTCTGATCTCCTTACACTCTCAGTTCTTAATTTTTCTTTTAGTAATATAGCTCGTCGAGGGGTGGACACCAGTCATCCCTCACTTCCTTACTCACCTCACTCCCCAACCTGCCAACCCGTCCCCACAGTTTACAAACTACCCATCGACTTTCGCTACCCACAATTTTCCCTCCTCCCCTCTCGTCCCATCTCCCATACTTAGCCAAATTCTCAAAGATATTCCAAGGCATTAAAACCAACAAATGAGAATATGACACATGGAAATGAATAAGGTCATGACACATGGAAACACACAATTTGTGACATATGGAAGCATATTATTGGTTATATTTGGAATCTAAAGATTTTCTGACATGTGGGATATGAATTCGAAATGACTTAGTGATGACTCAGTGTTGACTGGGCATGAGGTGGATGATGATGGGATTCCAAAAAAAATATTATTTTATTCAACAACTTTCCAAGGGCCGAATCCTCCAAGCTCCATAATTTCTTCTCTTCTTTGTTTCTTGCTAAGTGTATGAAACACTTAGTATTGTATACCATGAATATTTGTAATATCCCAATGAATGTGGGATGATATTTATGAATAAAAAGTCGAAATGTCAAAGAGGGAGAAATGAATTTGAAATCAAAGGCTAAGATTGCCCCAAGACATCATATCGACGGTGGTTGAGTCACAATCTTGCAGAGGCCATAACTTGAGCTCCGATTATCGGAATCGTGGGAAAATTATATCGTTGGAAAGGTATTTCGACATAGAAGATGGTGGTATAGGTTTCAAGTGATGAAAGTTGATATATATTTTTCTTAGAAATTAAAATATCAGTCAGCTGCATTTTTTAATGGGCCTGCATGACAATTCAACTTCACGAGCTCATATCTTGAGATTCGGATAACGGATTTGGGAAAATTTTATATAGTTGGAAATATAAGACGATGAATATAGCATCAGAAATGATTTAAATGGATACAACTTTTATTATCATTCCCAGAAAATTAAAACATAGTCCTTTTATTTTAAATGGGAAATTAATTAAATTGTGAAAATAAAAGTTTATTTAAAAACTTTTATTAAAAAGGGAAAGGGATCCATTTTAGATATGTATATATTGATGATATAATTTAATTAATGAGGCACCAATTAAATGGAATGTTTCAAGAAGAAACTTGTATGGGAATTTCAAGAGAGGAAGAAAACCCTAACTACTCAAGTAGTTAGAAAATCTCTTCTTAAAAAGAGAATAGAGGCTTCATTAAAGATTCAAATAAACAGTATTGTTAGAGGGGCAGGGCAGAATATTAGAGAAAGAAGAAGGTACAGCCATGGATACACAATAAAGATTCTGATCAAAAGAAAGAAATCTCCATCTTCTCCATTATTTCTATTTTTCTACACCACTTCTCATAGATTTATGCTTGAATATCAGAGTTGGGCACATCGCTGAGTTGTTGAGTGATTTTTTGTATTCTTCTATAGACTTTTCTTGTATGATCATGGAGTATTTTCAACCACATACATGGTTGTCAAATTTTTGGTAATGAAGAACATTTCTCATGAATAAACTCCACAATGAAGTAGATTGCTCCATGTTTTTCATCTAACAATTCATCAATGATAGGAATGGGAAACTTATCTTTAATGGTGATCTTGTTGAGCTCTCTATAATCTGGACACATACGCCATGAGCCCTCTCTCTTGAGAACCATTATCATCGATGAAAAGTAAGAACTTTGGCTATGTCTAATATTGTCGGCCTCTAACATTTCTTCAACCATACTCTCAATTTCACTCTTCTGGGAATAAGGGTATTTGTAAGACCTGATGTTAGGAGGAACACTCCCAGGAATTAAGTAAATAGCATGATCATGATCGCGAGTGTCTGGAATACCTCTGGGAATATCTTCAAATATTTTGGAATGCTTATCAATGATCCCTTGGAGATCTAGGGGAATAGATGGCTTAGATGTTTGAACATCTAGTGAGCATAGTTGTACAATTACACCTTGATGCCACTTTTTCAATAATTTTGTCATGCCATTAGAACTTACCACCTTATTGGGTTTCCCTATGATACCCCTTAACTCAAATTCCTTTCCTTCCAATGAAAATTTCTTGAAAATTAAAATCCATTGTTCCCAATAATTGTAACCATTGAACCCCTAGTACAACATCAACACCACCCATGAGTATAGAAATCATTAGACTATTCATTACATATTCCCCCATAGTAATATTGATCTTATGGCATTTTCCTGAGCAATTGATAGTTCCTCCATTTGCAATCATTACTTGAAACTTTGGCATTGGATGTATAAAGCAATTAAGAGCTTTGGCTAATTTACAGTGAATGAAATTATGATTACTACCAGAATCAATTAGCACTAATACCTTTTTCTTTTTTATATATCCTTTGATCTTGAGGGTTTGAGGAGTGCTAATTCCATCCAATGCATGAAATGATATAGTGGGAGTCATCGCCTCCACAGAAATCTCTTCTACATCTTCATCTTGAGACGGTTCTTGTTCTTGTTCTTCTTCTTCTTCCTCTTCACAATCTAGGTAGAATAATTTCTTCTCACCACACTTATGTCCCTTACTATACTTGTTGTCACAATTAAAGCATAAACCTTTTGCTTTTCTTTCCTCTAATTGTTGAGGTGTCAACCTTGTAGTTTGAGGTGGTTTAGAAGAAGGACCATTATTCTCTCGATAGATGTTAGGGGTGGTCCTTCTAGTAGCCATAGCTAGATTTTTACTTTCAACATTTCTCGCCACCGTAAATGCATTCTCCAATGATTTGGGTTCCTAAAGGAAAACCTCATGTTGAAATTTATCCTTTAAAGTTCCTATGAAGACATCAATCATGTGCTCATATGAAATATTTTTTACCTTTATATTCAATCTTTGGAAGTTCTCAATGTGATCTGCAACTAAACCCTTTTGCTTGAGATTTATCAATTGGCTGAAGAAGGTATTTCTCTGTGTATCCTCACAGTGTGTTATTATTTCTTCCATGAAAAATTTCCAAGTGACAAGTGATTTGCAAGAACAAATCCATCTATACCACGCAAACTGATTAGGTTCTAAATATAAGGATGCAATTCGTACCTTTTTGTGTGTGTGGCATATCATGTAGATCAAAGAACTGCTCCATATAGAGTATCCATGCGATTGGATCCTTGACATCAAACTTCCTCATATCAATCTTAGGAAAGTGGTGGGTCTTCAACCCAAAGCTAGAGTTTCTCATGCCTTGATTCATCTTCCTTGTGTCCTCTTCATGAATTTCATGGGATACATTGTTACTTTCAGGTGGCCTCTCTATTAGCAACTTTTTCAACCGTTTCATGATCTCCCCTTTTAATCCATCCATATTAGTATCCATCATCACTTCCAACTTAGCTTCAGTTGAATCCATCATCCTTTGTAGTTCATATTTTGTTAATGCCTTCTTTTGTAAATCATCTATGTCCTTGCACATTTATTCACCTTCATCAACAGTCCACGTAGGATTGTATGAGGGATTATTTGGTGCAGAAGTTCCCTTTTTGGTGGCATGTTGGCCAAGTATCACTGCAAGGTAGGAATTCCTAATTGGCTTAGGTAGAGATCCTCACAGACAAGGGAGTTTCGGGTGCTACAACTCTTTGATATATTTGTGGGGTCCAACAATAGTACTAGACCCAATATCTCAGGGCACTAACTAAGGAGGCTTGACCATGCCCTTATTCGTACTATCCGACTACCCAGGTACTAGAGAGTGATCTCCTAGAGTGTTATTATCGGTGTACTATTGTTACAATAAATTTTGCCTCACTCCATGCAACTTTATTGGATGTCCTTTTCATTTCCCTATGCAGACTTGAAGTTCCCTTTATCTGCATTCCAGAGCCAAAAAAACATATTTTCCACATATACACATCCTAATAGTTATACAACAAGCGTATACGTAGGTTTCTACACTATAGCCCGTGTACATCGGTTTTGGTGCTCAAAATTAAAAATTATGTCGGGTTTCCATGTCATGTCACGAGGTCCATGATCCTTGACCTTCCATATACTGGAAACGCTCCAACTCAACCCTTCAAATCCATTTGAAGGCTATAAATTGAACCATATTCAAGCCTTGAAAAAGAACAATTCAACTTTGAGAGAAAATACACTCTAGAAAAATTTCACTTCATATTGAGTCTACATCCCTTTGTCCTTGAAAGTCTGAACTCCTTGTTCAACCCCCAAGCTCTTCCTTCTTTGTGATGGATAACCTCATTGACTCCATTATATGATCTTGCCTTTGGTGGAGGATTGAAGTGGTGGATGCCCAGCTGGAGGGACTTAGTTTCTCGGTTTCGATATGTGTCATTACAGAAGTTTGTCACCTATGTACTTATGTTGATTATTTGAATAGAAATACTCTTTTCTCATCCAATTGATATATTGCAATATTTGAATTATTATTCCATGGGTGTATTTATCATGTATGTTAATGGATTATGGTAATCTATATGCTAACACTATATATTATCACCATATGCTTGTGTATCTTGGTTGTTGAGGACAAGTTGTAGGTATAAATCTTTGGGTTGTGTGCTCAACGGTGGTCTTCATCGAACGTCTAGATGAGGTAGGCTCTTAGCCTTGTCTTGTTAGCATTTCTTTTATATATCATACTTGGGATTATAGTTGATTTTTTCGTGTCATTCAATCTGTTGTGGTTTACCCTTTGCCATAGAGATATTTTCCTCGTAACATAATTAGCAACCATACTGGGGATTGATCTTCTTTTTTGGGTTTTGGAGTGTTTTTCTCCTTGATTTTATCTCTGTTAGCCTGAGTTTCCTTGTCGCATGTTTCTTGAAAGCCTATTTTTTACTTGTCATATGATATTCTTGGCTTAACCCTTGCACTGACAGTTTTTTACTAGGTATACGTGGTTTTTCCCTTGACAGGCACGTATATATGTGAGTTGTATTCCTTTACGCTGTGTATATACGTGAGTCTTGCTCAAAAAGTTGTGTACATCATCTCTTTAGTCTTGTTGGTTGAGTTTGGTGTTTGTTGGGTGAGTTTAGTTGGTGTTGAGTCTTCTTGGGTCTTTTTCCTGACTGTTAAGTGCTTACAGAGTGATAGGAAGCCTTCTTATTGTTGAATTTTTGGGCGATGTTTGCTTATATCGAAAATGCAAAAATATGTCCTTATTTTTAATTATGGAATTTGCACTTTTGATTACTTTGTATTGATTTTGACATATTGGGAGAGATTGCATTTAATTGAAATTGTAGAGATTGCATTGGAAAAATTGCATTTAGAAGCATAACATATCTTTGAAATTCAAGACTAGTACTTAGCAGTGTTTTTATATTTTCTTCTTTTTATATGTTGAGTCATAATACCATCAGTTTCACGACCACACCTCTTGAGTAAGCAGAAGCCATTTAAATTAACGTTGATTAATTAAAATTGAGTATAAACAATTTTATTTTTCACGTTACACAAACAAGTATAGAACATAGCGCCTTGGAATAGGATTTTGTGAGTAAACTTCTCCAAGGCTATTAAACTAAACATATGTGTCTGACCAAGGAGTGGTGAAACCCATTGTATAATTAGTGACGTCATAAGGCTCTGCTCACACCGGAGTTAAGCACGAGGTCATGTGAAGTTGGTTGCAGAGATATCCCTCTAATACCTTCTTAACGTCAGAGATATTTCTGGGGTTCTATTCATATTTTGGGGTTTTTCTAGTACCTTTACCTCCATGAGAGGTGATGCTTTCAAGATTTCGGGCTTTGTTACCCTGCCCATACAGTGGACCAGACTTACAATTGTTCACTAGCACATTGGTTATATTGTGGTGACTCTAGTTTCTTGACATAGGTAGCCACATGGGTTACTTGCAGGGGTTATTCTGCAGGTACCCTAAGTTAGATAAGGGTCGGAAAACACACAACCTTTATGGAGGATTACCTCTTGGAGGCAATCTAACTGACTGCTTTGTTAAGCCCAGGAGGGCCCTTATAACTGATTTTGACACCTCTAATATTTTGAAGGGAGTCTCAGGCCCCTCTTGGGTGAGACATACCTACTCTAGTGAGGGAGGCCCCTTTTCAGCCACTATATCATGTTTGTATGCATTGGCATTTTTTGTTTTATTTTGGTGTTCTCTCTTATTACTAGTTAGCCCTGGCATTTGGTTTTATATCTCGAGTCTTAAGTCATCATGGAGCAAGACCAACCTCCTCACAGGTCTCGCCATTTGTTGAAGTTACCACCGCATCTTGATCCTTTACCAAAGTTGCCTTCTAAAAGGCGTAATGATAATAAACGTGGTACATATATCTCCACCTCCTAGACTTATGATCATCCATTTATGAGTATTGAGTCAGACCCAAATGACAGAGGGAGTCCCTCGACTCATATATCTTATGTGATTAGTGGGATCCCTTCGACTCCTTCAACCTCGAAGGTGGGGGTGTCAGAGATCCCCGCTTCTAGTGCTACCCAACCTGTGATTTCTACTCGACCCATATGAACGAACCCTTTCGGATCACTTTTTTGGTATGCCAAGTCCCAATTCTCAGTCAATTCCTTTTGTCTCTAATCCCTTTTCTTTTGGTATTCCCAACCTGACGTCGCAACTCTAATCCTCCATTCTAGCGGCTAATGCGAATCCTAGTTTTGGACCTGGTGGCATGACTCCTCCGTATGCTCCTTTCTCGTTTGGTGGAGGTCATATTCCCCAAATGAATCCCACAGTTGTAGGTTGGCCTCCTCTTTCCTCTGGGCCTAATCTTAATCTCAATTCTCCTAGACGGAGTGCCCAACCGAGTGAACAATGCACTTCCTATATTACCTCCTTTATCCCCTCTTCCTCCATGCCGATTCCGATGAAACCATTTATTATGGATAATCCCCCTCTATCCTCTGGAGTTCCATCTGAAGGGAGTCAGTTTCACACTATGGGAAATCCCCAGCCTGGAGTCCCTTTGGTTGGGGGCAACATATATAACCCTCATCATGTCGCTTCCATGGGTATGTTTCCCATACAACCTTTTATGAATCAATTTGGAGGAGGATATTATCCTATCGGAAAAGACCATGGCATATACCGTAACCCTAGATGGCCTACAATCCATTAGCCCCAATCTTTCTCGAGAGCATGGGCTTATATGCCGCAAACCTGACTCCCTTTTCTGGCCACACTTAATATGCCAAATTTGTCAAAATTAATGAATTACCCCGTGCACCACGATCCGTTATGGCCCCTCGTCCCCACCAAGATTCCTTCAGACATTCCAAAATTTGAANCTAAATGCCTAAATGACGATTCTATTTGTTTGAGGTTATTTCAACGCACCCTCACGGGGGTCGCCGTGAAATAGTACATTGATATACTGGGGGGAACATACAGACACTTTAATCAAATGGTTTTGGTCTTTCTGAACCATTTCCAATTGTTGTTTCCTTATGATGTAGGCATAGAACATTTGTCATCCATCCACCAAGATAAATCCATGCACATCTCAGACCATATCCATGAGTGGTGTAGACGGAAGAGGTTGATCAAAGCCTATATTCCTCCAGAGTTTCTGTTGGAGTGGTTGCTTAAGTCGTTATTGCCTTATATTCCGAAGGATGTCTCTACATCCAGAGTAACATTTGAGGAAGAAGTTATTTTCAAATCCCAATAATTGGATGTCATATATGCTCAATCTGGGATGTTGTATGAAATTCTTCCTGATGTGTCGCACTCGAACTATGAACCTAGACAAAAGCTCGGGCCTCATGTTGATGGCACCATATGCTATGAAAATGCTAAGTCTACAAACTTGGTGATGAACTAGTTGAAATATTTGTCTCTAAGCCATCTTGTAGCAGGACAAGCTTCGACTTCGTCCTCCAAACCCACCCATTTGGTGGATGTGCATTATGTACAGTCGTCGTCTAACCCAAATGGTAACCAACAACCAGAACGGAATAAAAAGAAAGAATGAGGTAACAATCATAAGGGTGGGAAAAATAATAATAAATCCAAGGATGACACTAATAATGATAGATCGAATAATAATGTTGGTGAGGGAAATAAATAAAAATGGAAGGTGAAGTTTCCTTGTAAACTTTGTAAATATGATCACCTTACCCACCTATGCCACACAATCAAGGAATCCTCAAGGCTCTTATCGCAGTCTCCCACTGTACTAAAAAAATTGTTTCCACATAATCAACACATGGCCTCGGGGACCCTCATCACCAGTAATGAATCGAGCGAGAGTAAAAACCCCTCAGCACATGAAGGTGGCCATATATGTGTCAATATGGTCAAATATCAAATTGGTGCAGCCACTCAATCTCGTGATTACGGTTATTCACAGAGTGTTGTAGGTCCAGAGTCTCCTCCTCCTCTGGAAACACCCTTGCAGATCAAAAATTCAGAACCTTTGCCTCATATTACGAAAGGAGTACTAAAGAAATTTACTCACAATCCTAATTCCAGAGTCGCCAAGAACTATTTGATTATCGAAGATCCAGGCCAAACCCCTTGTGTGATGTCAGATTTGAAGGTGCTCTAGACGTGTCCTTCAAAGAGGAACACCTTGTTATATGCATTAGGATCTCTAGACTCGTGTGGATCAAAGGTTATCAAGTTTGATGTCATGGATGTTAAGCCTTGCTTTCTTTACCACATGTCCTTTCAAATCCATGTGGAGTACACAAAAATTACCATCAAATGCACTATAATTGATAAAGGTGTTGCATCGTGTGTGATATCCCTAACCTATTGGAAATCCATTGCCTCTCTGACCCTATCACAATCCATGACTATGTTGACCACATTTGATATGCGTTCATTTTGACCCCATGGAATTATTCTCTCTTTTTCATTCCACTTAGGTAGGAAGACAATAGAGGTTGATGTCTAGGTGGTTGACACGCCCCTTGACTATAATTTACTACTAGGGCGTAATTAGACTTATGCCATGAAAGCCTTCATGTCATCCATTTTCCACTCTTTATGTTTTCCTCACGAAGGGAAAATAGTGACAATTGATTAGTTTTTCTTTGCGCACGCTAGTCCTAGTGCATCAGTTGGAGCTTCGTTCCTTGTGATCGAAAATTCTTAGTAGGAAACTGAGGATGTTGGTGTCAGAATGTATTCATATCTGATGGGTAGCTTTGATTTCATGGCACCAATTCACCATATTCATGCCATTTCCAGTGATTCTTCGTCATCGATAAGGTCTGTTCCTTTCCATACTTCGTATTTCAACAACCCTTGGACCCTACCTTCCTCGACTATGTCGTACGAAGGTCAGTCACAAATTGGGATGGCAATGCCACTCTCAGCAACAGAGGTTGTGTATCAGTATATTTTTTACGCTACTGCTAACCTGGATCCTTCCTCCTTGCAGACGGACGAGGTGGATCTTGTTCAAGAGCCCATATGGGCCATTCAATAATCGTGTTCACATGATTTCCTCAACGATACTTTACCTTTGAATGAATCCATCTTAGAGGCCATGTATGGTCCTAATAGGCCTTGGGACGATATGCATCATCACTCTTATTTCCTCCGAGAGCTTGTTAAGATGGAACATGATGACTTTAGATCTACCTTGAGGGATACGGTCGGTCACACTATGGTTCCATTAGATACGCATGGTAATTATTCTGAAGGAAACATGGCGAATATTTCTCCTACTGTCACAATCGACATCTCTCGTATTCCTGGAAAAATTGAGAACGTATATATCGGTGTGGATTGTTCGCCAGAAGAAATTTAGATCTACACCGATCTCTTCGAAGAGTTTTGTGATGCATTCGCTTGGTCATATGAAGAGATTCCATGTATCGACCCCAACATTGTCGAACATGAGATTAAAACCTATCTGAATGTTAAACCTGTTCGACAACGTCTTAGAGTTGTTAATCCTAGGCAGGCCCATGCTATTAAGAAAGAGGTAGAGAAGCTACTTAATGTTGGTTTCATCTAATTGGTTCCCTTGACTGAATGGGTATCCAAACTCATTCCTGTAAATAAAAAGAAAGGAACCATCTGCATACATATGGATTTTCGAGACCTGAATAAGGCTTGTCCTAAAGATAACTTCCCTACTCCTTTCATTGACCAATTCTTGACGAGTGTGCGAGAAGTGAAGTCTTTTATTTTATGGACGGATTTTTAGGGTATAATCAAATTCAAATCAAACTCGAGGATCAACATAAGAAGATGTTTATTTGTCCTTGGGGTACTTTTGCATACCAAAAAATGCCTTTCAGCCTTAAAAACACCAAAGCAACCTTCCAACGTGCCATGACCTTTGATTTTCACTATCTCAAGCATATTTTCAAAGCTTACCAAGATGATCTTGTTGCTCACTCTCGAAAGAGAGTAGATCACTTCGTTCACCTTTTATTAGAATTTGAGAGATGTCGTTACTATCGCATTCGATTGAACCCTCACAAGTGCATCTTTTGCGTTAGGTCTGGCCGTCTTTTAGGATTCTTAGTGTCTGAGCAGGGGATCATGGTATATCCTATGAAGGTTGAGGCAATACTTCAATTTCCTCCCCCGTGCAACATTAGACAACTTCAAGGTTTACAAGGGAAGGATAATTTTCTAGGTCGCTTCATAGTGAACTATGTCAATTTAACTAAGGGTTTAATGCGTCTTTTGAATAAGGGAACTATGTTTATATGGGAAGAGTGAGCCCATGAATCCTTTGATGCTCTTAAGAAATCTTTGGTATCGACACCTCTGTTGAAGCCTCCATACTACAATAAAGACTATTTGCTTTATATTGTCACGTCTGAAGGGATGGTTGGTATGGTACTAGTTTAATAGGACGATGACCTCCATGAGAACCTTTTCTACTATATTAGTCAAAACCTATTCGGTCCTAAACTTAAATACTTGAACATAGATAAACTAGCCTTGGACGTCGTACATGTGGTTCAAATATTACGACATTATATAGTACATTTCAAAACTACCATAGTTGCGAATATCAATCCATTTCAATACGTCCTCACCAGGCATATCATAGGGGGGAAATACAATAAGTGGATTGTTATTTTTCAAGAATTTGATCTCGATTTCGCTTCGGCGAAGTCCAAGAAATCGATATTTTTTGTCGATTTGATATCATACTTCCCTCGGATAGAAGAGGAAGTTTTTCATGAAGATTCGCTTGCATATGAACATATCTTCCTTATCTCGCCTTCAGATCCCTGGTATGGAGACATTCTAATCTATCTTCAAACCTTGAAGCTATCCGAACATCTGTCGAGAGACGATCAACGATGTATACGTCATCAGGCTAAAAATTACCTTATCATTAGCGAAACTTTGTATCGTTGACAGGTAGATAATATTTTACATTATTTATTGACTCACGAGGAAGCTAAGTCCATTCTCAATTACTGTCACAGTGGGGATTGTGGTGGTCATTTATCCTGGCTTGCGACAACCCAAAAAATATTGTGAGTCGGTTATTTTTGGCCATCAATTTTTAAAGATTATGTTGAAGCGGTCAAAACGTGTCACCCTTGCTAGGGGTTCACTCAAAAAATGTGCTTGCACCTAGCCCTTCTTCACCCTGTCGTAACCGTCGGTCCCTTCACCAAGTGGGGGGGAGATTTTATGGACTGCAACCCAGCCTTGGATGGGGTGCACTAGCATATTATCATGTTCGTGGATTACTTTACTAAATGGGCAGAGGCCATGCCTACCATTAAATATGATGGTAAGACTACAACATTCTTCATACAACCAGATTATAACTCGGTTATGAATCCATAGAGATATTGTCACTGATCATGGCAATCATTTTCAAAATGAAATGATGAAAGAGTTAGCATCAAAACTAGGGTTTAAGCATGATCATTCTTCCCCTTAATATCCCCAGAAAAATGGACAAGTAGAGGTGGTGAATAAATCTCTTAAGATGATCCTGCAAAAAAATATCAACCAAAGTAAATCTAACTGGCATATCATGCTTTACCCTGCACTTTGGGCATACCAAAACTCGGTAAATACTTCCACTAGTTTCTCTCCTTTTCAGTTACTACATGGCGTGGAGTTGATCCTTTCAATTGAATGTGAAATCCCTTCCCTTAACTTAGAAATTGAGCACCTACATAACACATCTAATCTTGAAGAACACCTCGTACACCTGGAGCGTCTCGATGAGTAGGGTCAAGATGCCTTTACGATTATCAAAGAAAATAAACGATGTGTCAGGATTCAGTATGATAAGTTTTTCTGTCCTCGGTAATATGTTGAGGGTGACTTGGTTCTCCTTTATGACCAATCCAAAGAACTGCTGGGGGCAGGCAAGTTCAACCCCATGTGGCATGATCCTTATATCGTGCAACGTGTCTTAGAGAAAGGAGCCTATGAATTGAAATATTATGAAGGGAATTTGTTGGATGAGCCCAAAAAAGGGCTCTACCTTAAAGGGCATTACGCTTGATCACTCAAGCTTGGGCATGACCTTTTGTATACTAGTGTATCTTAGTGTATATACATATTTTCCTTTGTGTCATCAACTTGCTTATCAAGTTTTCCCTTGGTTGGAAGATGTCAACGAAGTCTTCAATTTACTTAGGATTCGCTGATGGTGCTAGTTGTCATATGCGGAACATGGCTTCCACTGCTTGGGTCATTTACTCACATGAGGGCCAACTGGTGTCTTCAAGTGGCATTCCTCTGAAACCATCAACTAATAATGTGGCTAAGTATAGCGTCATTGTAGAGCTATTGCATGATGCCATTTCACATGGTGTTCAGTATTTAGAGGTTCGCCTCGACTCCTAGTTAGTCATATGTCAGTTGAAAAACAACTATCGTGTGCGAGATCCTACTCTACTTTGTGTGCGAGATCCTACTCTACTCTACTCTACTTTTGGAATGATACTTTGATTTTATTACTTCTAATCACATACCTAGAAGTTTTAATCATGTATCTGATGCATATGCTAATTATATTTTAGATTGGAATTTGTCACATAACTAAGCAAAGAAAACACATCCATGCATTTACACATTGTAACATATATAAGTAAAGCCGAAGACCAATTTTTTTTATATTTCATCCTTTCAAGGTCAAAAAATATGATGCCATAGTACAAAATGGAGCTCGCACCCTTAAAATACATATATGGTTGGTATATAATATGACCATGGAATCTACATATGTGGCACCGAATGCGTATCATGATAGCACAATACAACATTTGTGATACGCCAAAAGAGTTGCACCCACGCACGGGGTACACCCACCACCTATCGCTACATCACCTTTGGTAGATCCTTCGCGTGAACCATAGGAATATTGTACATCAATCGAGACAAGTTCCCTCACTTTCTCATCTCCTTGACCCCTTCATCGATGTCATGGGAATCCCTTTGGCTGTCGTGGAGCTACATCTGCGTAACAAAGCAATTGTCAATACTTGATACCATACAAAAATATTTGCAAATTTTATTTTTATTGAAAAAACAAAAAAAAAAATGAAAAATATAAACACATTTCTTACCAATATCACCATAGGCGAAACCTGGTGGCAAAGGCATGTATGGATCCCCTATGTAGTTGATCTCGTCGTAAGGGTAGTTGTCAATGGCTATGACCTGTCAGCGCCACCAAAAAAATAAATCATCATTGTAGGGGGTTGGCACCCTACCGCCTCCTAGCCGCCTCATCACATCGGTCCACCGTGACACGGTTGGATTGTGTTGTCCATGTGGAGTAATCTCTTCTCTAGGGATCAAGCCTGGAACCCCCTCAAAGAAAAAAATACAAAGAATGGATGAAAATCCAAAATTTCTCATTTTCTCTTGTTTGCAATCCCTCCATTGGCTCTTCATGTTAGCCAGTACTGAGGTACACCAATCATAAACAGTGGGTATTAAACACTCCACCTCATAGAACATGAGTGGCCTTGATTCCTGGTGCAACGAGGCCGACCCTGAAATCCATGTGAGTACAAGAACGACAATCTTTAAGCTCAAGTTCTCGATCACCCTACTTGGGAGTTGGCTCCCTACTTTATTTTTTCCTACAACACAATGGGTGGAAATGTACTCCTCCATAGTCATACCACCCCCAACCCTTCGGGCCTTGAGATTCACTACCTCGCCTCGGAGAGACAATCCCGTGATGAAGTATATATCATCCACTTCAATCCTCAATGGTTTCCCATCGATATTGAAGGACTCTATCTCCAGATTTGAGCAACTGGAGTAACCTCACTTGAGCCCTCATTCCCTTGAGAGCCCAAAATTTATAAAGGCCGCATCTCTTTAAATCTTGTTGGACCCTTGCATCTCTTCCCACTGCTAAAACATTTCAAAAATGTTGTTCACGGACTCGTATGCGGGATAACTAGGTAACAATTGCGTGTAGGACTACATATACATGTGTAGGCTTCGCTTTTCCTGCGTATATGGGGTCGTATACATGACCCAATGAATTGTCATCCACATATTCCCTAGTTTCCATGTTACGCCCTCTAATACTAAAAAATTGGGGCCTAAAATTGAAATTTAAACCATTGAAATTGAAGTAGAGGGGATGGGAACTTACTTGGTCCAGACGGTTGTTGATTCCTGATCATAGCTCCCACAATCGACACTTGAAGATCGTGGGGAAAATGGCCTAAAATGCACTATGTGGGTGAAAAAATTCAAATGGTATGGTAAAATGGTCTATTTTTACTATTAGTAGAAATTTTTTACCCACTTCCTATGGTTTGTGCTAATTTTTGACCTTATGGACTAATAGTGTAGTGGAAAGACTTGGTTTTTGGTGATTTTGTCCATAATGTTTTGCGGTTTCCAGCGTCATACCGCTCGTTCATGCCTTCGGCAGGTATGTTCTTTCACCAGCATATAGGATAGTTTTTCACTCTTGCATCATCCTATGATCGTGATCCATACACACTAGGTGCGAACCCATTTATTTGCGACACATAACCTTATTATTCATACTAGAAGTGTCGTTATTAAGTGGTAGAGGCTTACCAAACATAGGTTCCCTAGTTATAACCTTTGTCCCATTTGGTTCCCATGCAGAAGTTATTCCATAGGACCGGGAGTTCCTTATCGTCCCGATATGACTTTGTGTTCAAACCCCATATTCTTACTCGCAAGCATTCTGATCGTTACCTATGGGAGTCCCCCCCGAGTCTTGGTTAAGCTCTTTTCTAACTCTTGAAAAAATGAAAATATTATCGATTGAACTTGTCGCTTTCACACTCGTTAAAAGGATTTGAAAGGACGTCTATTTGGTATAATTTTAACCATTTTCTAAACCAAGTAGACTACTTACGAAAAATAAATAATCTAGTCACCATTGACTAGAAGAGTTCTCGTGGGTATTATTTTATACTTTTTCGGGTTTAGGGGACTAAATCTATGAAAAAGGACATTCTTTGGAGTTAAGTTGTAATCAAATTCCATCATCTTTCTTGCAATATTGAGCCTATTGCTAGTTCATGCTTTCTCTTTATAAGCCTCTTACCTCAACAATTTGCATCACTATCCAAGAAGAGCCTTCTATATATACTTTGCAGCTTGGCACCATGTACCCTAAGAGGAAACATCCCCCGAGTGTTCATGCCCCGCATACACTTCCTTGCATTGAGCATAGGTATGTTCCACTGCTTGGAGCTAGTTGCTTACTCATGAGACTCGTTTCATCTCTTGTATCATAACATTTCTTTACCTATGAAAAAACAAAAAAAGACGAGCAGGAAAATAATATTATCTCATATCGGCAACAGTCATGTGGCCTTTGAAAAGAGCACAAAATTTTGAGTCCACTGTCATCCAAAGTTTCGGTTTAGCATGACCTTAGGAAGTTTAGCTCATTACTTAGAGTTTACTCCTCCGACTGGTTATTCTTCCAATCCCTATGGAGATTTTATTGATGCCTCCTACATCACAAAGTTTTATTATAAGGTCTATGTTTCCTGAGTTATCCGTATGTCTCATGCTCTCGTTCCAAGGAAGTCTATAATACTGTGTCGTCCATTTCTTAGAACTCTTAACTTTGCATGCCATCCATAACCTCAGTGTATCTCAGAGTCACATGAATTTGTATTCCTACCATGCACCCTGGTCCTACTTTCATTATGAGTAGGCAACCTTGAACTCAACAGTTGGCATCTCCTCATCGGTCGCTGACTAGGGGGTTTCCCTTGTGTTTGATGGAAATAAATCTATTCACACATTGGGATTCGTGTAGTGATTCCATTATCCTTATTGGTGGTTTCCTCGCCTTTGTTGACGTTTTTCCTTATTGGTTGTTATTCAGAGGATCTCTTTCGTGCACTACTTGCATTTGTTGCATGCAAGGGATGCACAGGGTTATTGGTTCGTGAACATCCTATTCGTATGAGATCCTCTTAATCATCAAGCTATTGCTTTGTAGCTCATGTTGAATGATGATAGATACCCTAATTCTCTCCTTTCAGTGGGTCTCCTTCCATCAAATTCAACTCATTTATTCTGGAAATGATACCTAGAGTTCTATGAGTACCTAGAGACTTGCAGTCATCAGTGGCAGGTTCTCTCGCCATCGATAGTTGGGAATACATCAATGTCTCTTGATAGATGGATTCTTCAAGTGTTCGACCTCAACACCCTTATTCACACTTGTATAATGTACTCGGTGCCTTGATACCTACTTTAATTATCGGTGGGTTGTCTCACGTTTGTTAATGATATACCTTAATGATCGATAATCAAATGAAGTCTCATTGTGTTTGACCTCAAATCCTCTATTCACATGATGTATCTTGCACCTTCGACGGATAGTGTAGAATACCTCTAGCTTACAGTAGCAGCATTCATCATCTATGATTGTCCTTCATTGGACTGGTACCTATATGACTTCAATGATCATGGGAGATCATATTGTACTCCATTGTATACAGATATCTTCAAATTGATTTTTGAGACTGGATTCCACTGTGCCTTGTTCGTGACTATGACAAACTAGGGAATATGTCATGTTTGTATTTCCTATTTGTGGCCATGAAGAATTATTTGATATATTTCCACATGGATCTGCAGTGTAATTCAGAATGGAAACCATGTGTACAAAGTCATTATGGATTGTAATATTCTCATGAGTAACTAGTACTTCCAGCTGAGTCTCCATTACTCCACTTATGGGAATTATAATGTATTTCGACCATCGTAGATACTCCTCTGACCTCACACATTAGGGGGAATCTGTTACAACAATTTTTTCCTCACTCCATGCAACTTGCTTGGATGTCCTTTCCATTTCCATATGCAAAATTGAAGTTCCCTTTTTGTGCATTCTAGAGCCAAAAAAGCATATTTTTCCACATATACGCGCCCCATCAGTTATACAACAAGCATATATGCAGGTTGCTCCACTACAGCTCGCGTACATTGGGTTTCCATGCCATGTCACAAGATGCATGATCCTTGACCTTCCATATACTGGAAATGCTCCAACTCATCCCTTCAGTTCATATTCAACCATAGATTGAACCATATTCAACTTTGAGAGCAAAGACACTCTTGATAAATTTCACTTCATATTGAGTCTACATCCCTTTGTCCTTGAAAGTCTGATCTCCTTGTTCAATCCCCAATCTCTTCCTTCTTTGTGATGGAGACCTCATTGACTCATTTATATGAGTTTGCCTTTGGAGGATTGAAGTGTTGGAGGCCCAACTGGAGGGAATTATTTTCTCGATTCCGATATGTTTCGTTACATAAGTTTGTCACCTATGTACTTCTGTTGATTATTTTAATAGAAATACTCTTTTCTCGTCCAATTGATATCTTGCAAATATTTGAATTATTATTCCATGCATGTATTTGTCATGTATGTTGATGGATTATGATAATCTATATGCTAACACTATATATTATCACCATATGCTTGCTTATGTTGGTTGTTGAGGACAATTTGTAGGTAAAAAGCTTTGGGTTGCGTGATCAATGGTGGTCTTCATCGAATGTCCCGACGAGGTAGGATTTTAGCCTTGTCTTGTTAGCATTTCTTTTATATAGCATACTTGGGATTAGAGTTGATTTATGCATGTCATTCCATCTGTTATGGTTTACCCCTTGCCATAGAGAATCTTTCCTCGTAACAACTATAGCAACAAGATGACCAAATGGTTTAATCAGTTGGTCTCAGGATTGTAGGGGATATCCCGATATACGCCAGGTATGTGGGATCTAAAATCCATAGTAGTGTTGTCTAATAGAAAACCATTCGAAAGGGGCCTTCCAATATACTCTAGGTACGTGGAAGAACCACATTGTCCCTGGGTTGTAGCGTTGACAAGTAACGATAGCTCCTACATTTAGAGACACTGGAACACATATGTACCTAAAATTCCCTAAGCTTCTCCCAAATTTATGTGATAATCCTTTTATTCCACTTTATTCCACTTTTTGAATTACCACAATTTGATCTTCTAGTCAAAAGATATGCAAATTTAAAATAATAAAAAAAAATGCACCTTTTAAAACCCTGATTTGGAGACTGTTCTGCTAGCCGACCTTTCTTCTGCTGTAGAGAAAATGCCAAGAAGACTTGTTTTGAAGAAGCCAATCCCGAGGATTGTCTAGCTCTAATACCAAACATTAAGAAACAAATAGAAAAATAGCAAAAAAACCTCAGAATAAGTACTCCACACCTTAACAAAGAGATAATTTCAGATAATAAGCCTCTTTGAGGGGGAAACCTCCTTATACATTACATGAATTCACCAATACAAGATGATTCCAAATGAAAAGGTCTCCTTGGTATATATAGAAGACTAGGAGGTTCAATTACAACTAATGGACCCAAGTCGACATAAATAAAATAATAATACTATTGATGTCCCAATTAATGGGAAATGTGCCACAATTTAGGGCTTAACATTGTCTTTTTGAATGCTTATGTTGTAGCTAAAGTATTATCTTTAAGAATTTCAGAGTATTGCGAAACAAACCACCCTAGGGTTTCTAGTACCTTCCCTTTATTGAGTTATTTTAGATTTCTATTACAGTAAGCTTTAAAATAGAACCCTACCTTGTTGGTTAACCATCATGCATCTTTTGGACCAGCTTGAGGACATGCAGCCTCCAACAAGCAATACGGAAGCTCAGCAAGGATATTCGAGGAATGTCCAGTCCAATTCGATTAATCAGGTACCAAATCTGAATGTGCCCCTCCCTGACTTCCGGAGAAATGAGCAGCATCCCAAAGCGGAGAAAAACGTCTAAACTAATCATTCTTGCTATCAAACAGATCTATGTTTTGTCGTATAATGTATTTAAGTGGCTCCTTCTGCAGATTATATGTAGGAAATTCACCACACAGTATTTTTTGTAAGCAAAGGGGATATATGAACACCCCAAGTTTTGAAATCATCCTCATAGAGAAGAACTCAAACACAGCCTCTCAGGGTTGTTTTTCTTTTTGTAACCTCAATGGATTTATCCACACCGATTAACATATTTTTACCAGTTCTTGTTAAAAAAAAAAAATCATCATGCATCTTTTCATACATAGATCTTGGATGAAAAAAAACATACATTCTTGACTTATTATTTGTCCCGATGTTAGATTTGTGTGAGAAGCCATTACACAGTTTTTTCCAACATTATTTTTTGCTTTCGTTTGTAGCTATAGATTAGTTTTCTTTGCTATTTTAGTTAGCCATTTACTTCAAATTAGAAAACCCTGCTAATGAAAGAAAAGAGTTCCATAAAACCCTTAGTATTTTACTTGCATTTGAAGGTTTTTCCTTTTTGAAATTGTTTGCTTGTGAACCATAGTTTAAAGTAGATTGTTTCATTTTGAAATATGAATGTTATCAAGTCCATTTCAATTTTCAAAGTTAACTTAGATAAAGTAAGAGCCATTTCACTTCAACATTTGCCTTTGTTACTTACTTGCTCATTAGTTTAGATTTCAATTTCATTGCAATTTACTTTGATTTACAAGCATTTTTTAATTGAAGATATTCACACCACTCATGCACACATTCCACACCTTAAGTATATGATCGGTTCATGCTGCCAAGATCAACCTAATAATCAACCAATTAATCCAACACATCCAATCCCACTTGGGCCCAAAAAGTATATTTTAGTTAGGTTAGGACTTTGGGGACAGGAATCCAAATAATTCCCCTTGGTCATTTCACATTGAAACATATAAAATTGACTATTAGGATACTTTCAAAATCCTTTCTATTGTACATTGTTATAACCTGTTTGGTAATAGGTGCACTCTTCAGAGTGGATAATGTCGAGGTTTAAACTAGATGTGTGATTGAAACTCCTTGCTCTTACACTATTGAATATCCCTCAACCATCAGATTTCAGCTTGAAGGCAAGGAAACCTATTACACAAGTCTATGAAGAGGTAGCTTAGTGACCATTCTACTAGGTATCCTTACCCAGGTGGCTCACGTAGGAGAGAGGGAACTTGAGAAAAAATTCTCCAGGCCATTCGTAATTCATCACCTAGTGTCTCCTAGTTATAATTATCTCTTCCATACCTTCACTCATCCACAAAGGGACCTTACTACCATTGTCGTTGGTTGATTAGAAGGCCCTTATCCATAAACTAGGATTTGTTTCAGTGCATCAAGTTTTTCTTTTAGGCTAGAGTCATTTCTCTTTATTGGATGGATTCTCTCGAATCACTTTATCTTTATTTTGATTAATACACACTTATCCCCACTTGTTGCATAACCTGAGCATATAGTGAGTGTATTGTTTGATCATTTATTTTCTTAGTTCATTGCTTTGTTCTATTAGCCTATGGATTAGATTTTTTCATCTTAGAGTGATATTTGCATCTACACACCATAGCTCCCCCCTAGGAGGTAGTCTCATAGTTTGTGAGGCCTTTGACCTATGTTCTTCAATTGACGCATTTCCTCCCCAGCTCGATGTGTCAGGGTTCCTCCCCCTAGCCCACCTTAAGGTTCTAGCTCTTCTAAGTCACAACCTCCCTCCCCAGTGAGGGGCGTTCGTTCATCTATTTTTGTAACTAGTTCTTCTTCTTCTACTTCATCATCATCCAACCCAAGTTCCACTATGGAAAGAATGAATGCAGAAGATAATGCCAACCAACCTTCTATGCATTTCATGGTAGGTTCAAATCTCCCTGATTTCAATAAATTGATCAATGATCCTATTCGCCTTTATCCCGATTGGACTAGTATATCAACCACAATTCCCTCTAATATCCCTAAGTTCAAGGGTAAACCTGAAGAGGATCCCTCTACCCACATCATGTCCTTCCACCTTTGGTGTTCCTTCAACTCCACAAAGGAAGACTCTATTAATTTGACGTTGTTTCAATGTACTTTGATGGGTGTTACCACTAAATGGTACATAGACAAACCTGGAAATACCCATAGAACCTTTAAGTCCATAAATAACGTTTTCCTCACCTTCTTCCAACTTCCTATTCGCCATGACATATGAATAGATATTTTGACCAATTTCCATTTGACCACAACCACTCACATCATGGATATCATCCATGAGTGGCATAGAAGATGTGGATTGTGCAAAGCGGATATCATTGATCGATTCCTTATGGAATAGTTCCTAAAGTCTCTTCTTCCTCCCATTGTAAAGGATGCAACCATGATTATTCCTAGAGCCGAGGAAGAAGCCATCCAAAAGGCATAGTAATACAATCTTATCTATCCCCAATCAAGGTATTTATATACCATCCTTCCTAATGCCCCTCACTCTTTCTCGCGTGACTTGCCTGCACCGAGGGCATCCCATTCAATTGATGTCCTTATGAGATATGTGTCTCATAACTATCCACACCTTAATCCCATTGGACCTAGTGGATAAGGTTACCCTTTTGGGGGGGTTAGCACCTCTTATGGGTATCCTAATCCTCCTCAGGATTCATCTCGCTCCTCATCTCAATAGGGCACTAGTACCTCTTATGTTGCACCCCATGTACATGGGCCTACCTATAATAATTCCTCTTGTGGTGGGGCCAATATGAATCCATATTATCCTTTTCCTAGCCATCCACTAGTTGTTACGATTCCTCTAACAACAATATCCCAAAACCCTATTGGTCAACTTACACCCCCTCGACAAGGGAAAGTGTAAACACAACAAAATGCACCCAACCCCCCTAATTAGAATAAAAATAAGAATAAGGGAAAGGGAAAGCAAAATAAACAAAACAAAGGGAACTAAGGGAATCCAAACCAACAAACTAATACCAATGCTATGGCAAACCAATTTTTTTCAACCCAAGGTCAAGGTCATAATCCCCAACCTAAACAAGAGAAGAATATAAACCTTCACACTAATAAACCTACTGCTATTTGTGGTGTCTACGAACATTATATGTTAGGGATCTAACCTCCCTAACCCCTCAAGTAGAATAATATATTTCCATGTAATAAAGGTTGATATTAATAAGGCCTAGTAATAAGGAAGAATAATTCAAATGTAAGAATACCTAATAGAAGATTCCGTTTCTACAAGGATCTTCCTCTAGATTGTTCTTTTGGGTAGATAGATTTAGTATAAATAGGAGAAGAGGGTATGCGAAGTTTTGTATTGAGAATTATTGTAATAGAGTGTTGTTTTGCTAGAGGTTTCCCCTCGAAGAGGTAAGTGAACATTGTTTCCTATCAATAAATGTATTATTTTGGTGTTGTGGTTTCATATATTTTGTTGTTCCACTATTATTCTCTACAATATTTCTATTTTCGACTATTATAATAGATCTGATACCTTACAGTGGTATCAGAGCACTTTCCTTGGCATAAAATTGTGGGTTAATTTTTTTCAGGGTAGAGACGTATTCTAACGCCTTAAATCTACATAGAACTGTCGTTCAACGCATAAATCCATGGTCAGGGAAGCATACATCCAGGGACTACAAGTGGTACTTCAATGCACATTGTTGGCCGCCCTTGTAACCCCTGTTGGTACCCCTTCGAGTGGTATTGCATCAGACAACACCTGTATACAGATCGACCTAGATATCTTGAAGCCCTTCATAGATAAAACAATCGTCTGCATGACTGTTATAGTGCCACCAAGAACAACACTCCGGAAGATACTCTCTAGTACCTCGGTAGTTGGGTAGTACAACTAAGGGCATGATTTATCCTCCTTAGTTGGTGCCGTGAGATATTGGTTCGAGTAATACTATTGGACCCTACATGTATATCAGAGAGTTATAGCACAAGGAAAACCCTTTTCTGTAGAAACCCTGCAAAAAAAAAAAAAAAAACTAACCTCGACGACTCAAACAACATTGAAAGGGAACAAAAAATATTTCTCTTGTTCAAAATTTGGGCATTTCGACGTTGTTTTTTTCCTATTAAGAATTTGGGCATTCCGACACTACATTATTATTCAGAATGGGGTATAACTTCACAGGAGTAAAAAAAAATAGTATAGTGGTCCCGTCGACACAGTTATTTGGGACCTATACCATTAGATTCCTCTCTTTGCCTTGATTACCATGGTACCTATCATTTTTAACACAATTTTTTTAGTGGACCCGAACCCTTTCCTAACACCCTTATTTGGACCCTATCCTATTGGATTCCCTTTTTTCCCCTGATCGTCATGGTACCTATCAATTGTCATTGTTCTTCTCAATGGTCCCACACACCCATTTTTCCCCCCTTATTCAACCCCTATCCCATTTACTTGACCATTTTTCCAAATGGCCACCACCCATGCCCAAGAACTCAAGGCATTGGTTGTTGACAACCTCTAGAACAAGGAGGACATCAAGAATCTTAATGCCAACATTAGCTCGCTCAATTCCTTTGTTCAAATACTCCAGGACCAATGTGCCAACATCAAAGACATCAAAGTCACACTTGACCAATTGATGGTTCATTCCCTGAACCCTTCATCTTCTAAACAACCATCCTATCAGGAATATCATGACTCTTCCCATTACTAAGGTCCTCATTCTACCCACATTTCTCGATACCTATGCCTTCCCCAAATTGAGTTAACCAAATTTGATGGCTCGGATCCCATATGTTGGGTCACTCAAATGGAACATTATTTCTCTTTTCATGAAATTACTGATGATTTAGCCAATATTTGTTATGGTATCCTACATTTGGATCCGGAATGCTAGAAATGGTGGCAATGGTGTTGAAAGGCACATAAAGGGTATGTTGCTTCGACGCAGTTAGTGGCAGATATTTATGACTGCTTTGACTTCGACACCCACCATTTAGGTCGTTTGACCAAGTTGAAGAAGTCTCGGACAGTGGAATACTTTATCGCAACATTTGAGCACTTGGATTTCAGAAGAGAGGGCATGTCAGATTCCTTCTTTAGGGAATGCTTTATCAGTGGCCTAAAAGATGAAATTTGTGCCCATGTTCTCATGGAACACCCACACACTTGGTTGGAAGATACTTAACGAGCCAAGGAATCACATCAATTGTCTCCTTCCAGATCCGCAAACCATCCTTTCCACCTCTCCCTAAACCCACCAATTCATCCCCTCCTACAATCCCCTGAAGATACACAAAATAACTAGGGGCCAAAAATGGTTGAACGCCAACTCAAGGGTCTTTGTTATAATTATGATGAAAAATGTTTTCTCAGGCACAAGTGTAAGGAACATAAGCCTTTTATGGCCATGACTGAGGATGTTTCTGAGGAAGAGGTTGTTGTTTCACCTGTGGATGAGCTACCATCACCATTTGATATGAACCTACCCTATGATCCACCAGAAGTTGAATCGGTCATTTCACTTAAATCCCTCACTGGCTTCTTTGCTCCCTAGACCCTCAACTTAATTGGTTACATTAAAAATTAGAAAATAATCATCCTTGTGGACAATGGTAGCACCCATAATTTTATTCATTCTGCATTGCCCAAGAAGACAATTGTTACATCTATAACGTCCAAAATTTTAAAATCATGATTACCAATGGAGGTTCCATGAAATGTGGGGGACGTTGTGAAATGTGTGCTACCAAATTGGTCAGTATCACCTGAAATCCCATATGTTTTCTATAGACATGGGTGGTTGTGACATTGTGCTTGGTGTCAAATGGTTATGCACCCTGAGCCCCATTCTCATGGATTTTAAGGAATTAACCATGCAATTACAACAGGAGGTACAAAAATATAAGTTAAAAGGCATCACAATAGGCTCCCCTGATATCATTAGTTCCCATCAAATTGAAAATCTCCTCAAAAAGGGTCATTCTGGAATTATTTCCCAACTCCACTCCATTCAAGCTATTGAGACACCATATGTGCATCCTGACCTCCAATCTATCCTCTCCCACCACCATGTTGTTTTTACCACTCCTAAGGAGCTCCCCCCTTCCCGTGGTATCCATGATCATTCCATTCCTCTCATACCGGGCAATCCTCCTCCCAATGTTCTCCCTTATCGTCATCCCTTTGCCTAGAAGAATGAAATTGAGAAAATTGTTCATGAATTGCTAGAAGTGAGTGTTATATGTCCTAGTACCAACCCCTATTCTTCCCATGTGGTCATGGTACTCAAGAAAGAAGGTACTTGATGCATGTGTCTTGATTTTTGCGCCCTCAACAAACTCACAATCACAGACAAATTCCCCATTCCTATCATTGATGACCTCTTGGATGAATTGAGTGGTGCTCAATACTTCACCAGACTTGATCTACATTCTAGCTACCACCAGATCCATATGAAAGAAGAATACATTCCCAAGACTACATTTTGAACTCATGGGGTTCACTATGAGTTCTTGGTAATGCCCTTTGGCATGTGTAATTCTCCCTCCACTTTCCAAAGTCTTATGAATCATGTCTTTCATCCTTTTCTCTTTCATTTTGTCTTAGTTTTGTTTGATGATATTCTCACATACAGTAAAACTTGGATCTCCCATCTCCCCCGTGTTGATCAAGTTCTTCATCTGCTCTCTAAGCACCAGCTTTTCCTCAAACAATCTAAATGTGCCTTTGGAGCCTCAAAAGTGGAGTACCTGGGTCATATTGTCGTCAAGGATGGTGTATGGGTGGACCCTAAGAAAATTGAAGCTATGCAGGATTGGCCTCACCCTCTAAATCTTAAGAGCTTGTGTGGTTTTCTAGGTTTAACAGGATATTATCGGAAGTTTGCTTGAAATTATGGAAAAATTGCATCTCCTCCCAATGCTCTCCTTAAAAATAATGCTTTCACATGGATTCCAGTTGTTGATCACTCCTTCCAAGCCTTGAAATATTTTATATGCTTGACCCCTGTCCTAGCACTTCCATACTTCACAAATACTTTTGTACTGGAATGTGATGCTTTTGGGAAAGGAATTGGGGACGTCCTCGTGCAAGATGGAAGGCCTTTGGACTTCACTAGCAAAAATCATTCGGAGAGACATCTGGGGCAATCCATTTATGAAAAGGAAATGTTAGTTATTCTGCATGATGTGGATATTTGGCATCCTTATCTATTGGGACAACGCTTCCAAATTAAAATTTATCATCGGAGTCAAGTATTTTCTGGAAAAATGAATTTCCTCACCGGAGAAACAAAAATGGGTGACCAAGTTATTTTTCTATGATTATGAGATCATTTACAAGAATGGAAAGTAAATGTAGTTATGGACGCTCTTTCCAAGAAGTATGAAGAATATGGGACCCTTTTCTCCCTCTCCTTCATTGTACCAGATTGGCTCCAATCTATTCATCGGGAATGGTTGCAAGACCCCAAAATTTCTGGAATGATCCACCAATTGCAACATAATTTTCCAGCTTCTCCAGGGTACTCTTGGTACAATGAAGA
Organism: Picea mariana; assembly: GCA_032191745.1. Taxonomy (NCBI): domain Eukaryota; kingdom Viridiplantae; phylum Streptophyta; class Pinopsida; order Pinales; family Pinaceae; genus Picea; species Picea mariana. The sequence goes on along the minus strand of JASDQU010102908.1, from coordinate 70,361 downwards.
GCTTCGCTACAAAGGTCATTTGTATTTAATAAAATAAACACAACTTAAATCCATAGTGCTTTCATAGCTTCGTGCTTTACCCACAGCTGGGCATTCAGGGTTTACCAAAACCCATGAGCAGGTCAAACATTTCTCTTTTTTGGGATGGTGTGAAACAGGATCTCCACACCTTTGTGGCTGAATGTGAGGTATGTCAACATAACAAGGGAGAAACAGTCAAAGCTTCGGGCACACTCCAACCGCTTCTGATTCACCCTGCTATTTGGAGAGATATTTCTACATATATCATTGTTGGATTACCTAAATCAGGCAATAAGTTAGTCATCATGGTGGTCGTTGGTCATCTTTCCAAATATGCTCATTTATGTTCTCTTCAACACCCATTCACCACATCCATAGTGGCTCAAATATTCATGGATAATATCTTCAAGCTTCATGGCATGCCTCATTCTATTATCTTTGACAGACATCCCACTTTCACCAACAATTTTTGGCAATAATTGTTAAGGCTACATGGCACCCAATTGCATCTCAACACAACCTATCACCCTTAGACAGATGGCTAGACTGAAGTTGTAAACAAGTGTTTGGAAACATATTTGAGGTGTTTTGAATCTGAGAGGAAAAATCATTGGGCTCAATGGTTACCCCATCTTAGGTGGTATAACACATCTTACCATACAACTACTCGCATGACTCCTTTTGAAGTAGTATATAGCCAAAATCCACCATCGGTTCTCTCATACATGCTAGGTGTTTTGAAGGTTCAGGAGGTTGAAAAAAATCTTACATTATGAGAAGCTATTCTTTGTTCCCTTGAGGACAATTTGGTCATGGATAAGAATCGCATGAAGCAACAAGCAGGTCAAGGTCATTATGAATGTCAATTTGCTAAAGGGGACCAGGTGTCTCTTTGACTACAACCTTATAAGTATACTTCACTCAAAGTTGAACAGTTTCAGAAACTTGCTCCCAAATTTTATGGTCCTTATATAGTGCTCAAGCGAGTGGGATTGATGGCCTACCAGTTAGCTCTACCTAGTAATTCTAAGCTCCATCTTGATTTTCATGTCTCCTGCTTAAATAAGGTGATCAAAACTAAGTGATAAACTCAAACCAGTCTCCCTGAGTTGTATGAAGAAGGTTCCATCTGGTTTCAACCACAAGCCATCTTGGATCAGCGAGAGAATCATCTTTGTTTGTGCACCAGCAAGGAAGTGTTAGTCCAGTAAAAAGATACAACTCCAGAAGACACCACCTGGGAGACAACCACCATTCTACAACAATTTCCTCATCTCAAACCTTGAGTACAAGGTTGTTCTTCAAGGGGGGGGGAATGTTAGGGACCTAACCTCCCTAACCCATCAAGTAGGTAGAATATTATATTTTCATGTAATAAAGGCCGATATTAATAAGGCCTAGTAATAACGAAGGATAAGTCAAATGTAAGCAGACCTAATAGAAGCTTCCGCTTCTAGAAGGATCTTCCTCTAGATTGTTCTTTTGGGTATATAGATTTAGTATAAATAGAAGTAGAGGGTATGATAAGTTTTTTCTTGAGAATTATTGTAATAAAGAGTTGCTATGTTGGAGGTTTTCCCCTCGAAGAGGCAAGTGAACATTGTTTCCTATCAATAAAGATATCATTTTGGTGTTGTGGTTTCATATATTGTTTTGTTCCATTGTTATTCTATGCAATATTTCTGTTTTAAGGTATTATAATAGATCTGGTACCTTACATTATACCCATGAGTGTATGTTATTACCTGAGATGCATCTGTTGATTTTCACATGCAACTCTATGTGACTAATTTCATATCTGAAAATTGCTTCCTAGTGATCTAACTATCACTAAACAAATTTACACTGAAATTATTGATTGGAAACATATGCAGTGGAAACAACGAGATCATAGATGAATACACAAGAGACACAATAATTATGTTCTGTAAGTTTATCCAATCCTTCAAATCTAAGGACAAAACTAGTCCTCTCAATGTCACCAAGACTGAGGACAAAATCAGTCCTCTCAACCAATACAATGTCACCAAATAAGAGGAAAACCTTGTCCCTCAATAACCATACAAATCAAGAGACCAAACCTCAACATGATCTGAAAATATCCTTTGCACATGAATCTATTGTAGACCACTTGTACGGCTTGTTGACATCGACTGCCAGCATGTAAATATTTGTACCTTCCCAAAAACCTTAGATACACGATTCACCAACTGGAAACCCACGTACATACATTGTTGGCTCTCCTGCAAACTGCGTATACCCTATACATGATTCGTCCATCTGCAACCCGTGTATATATGCACTTCTTCCTTCTACAAACCACATATGGTATGAAAAATCCACTCCATGCGTGCGACCTTCTTCAATTCTCTCTCTTGGGCCAGATTCGCCACCTTGAAAACTTCCCCTTTGTTGAGATCATCAATCCTCCTAGCACAAGTGTAGACTCACTTATTCTAGCTCCATCATGTCTCCACACTCTCTACATGATGTGTAATTTCACAGTGACCTCTCTTCTTTATAAACAATCCTTAGGGATCAACATAGAATCCCCTCCACAAGTCAACATCAAATTAGGATTTCCTTGTCGGTGTGAAGCCCCAACACAATCCCACAAATCCCATCACCAAAACCATGAATCCCCCACTCAAATCCAAGGGGGTTTTCACCAAACTCAAAGTGTGATGTGGTTCCCATGACAATTCCCACATGCCCAACACCTAGGGTCATGTTAGAATATCTTCCTGAAGCTACAAAAATCAACACTCCCTCTTAGCGAGGAAGGTATTCTCACCACACTCCACAAGTGGGAATGACTTCCATTACTACCAAAGCATCAACACTCCCTATTAGGAAGGGAGGAATTTGTTCCTCCATCATCACCTGCAAGTATCTCTATCTCCCATACTGGATTCCTCTACCACAACTTCTCTCCAATCTATCTCATTGGTTTCTCCCTCTGTCACCAAAGAAAATCCTACTCTCCAATCCTCCTGACTAGTTGCATCCTCGGTCACTGAAGCAAATACTGTTGTCTAACATTATCCCATCTTGGAAGACATCTTGATTATAGAAGCCTCCTACCTCTAGACCTCTTGTCCAGCCATCTCAACCCATGACACCTACCCGACAGTCTTGGAGAATGCCTCTCTCCCATATGAACCTAAAGGTTGGCTCCCACTAAGTGATTGAATGAGCTTCTTGACTCCATCTAAAGTCGGACTCCCTCTTCGCCTCCCGACTCCCTTTGTTTCCACAGAACCTTCCGATCTACCCGCTCCCTCTCCATTTTCCTCTATACAATTTTGGTAGGTTTATCTTCCCTTCTAGATCATGAGGGATGACTCTCTGTGAACTCTGACTCCCTTTGATCCAGTACTACTAGTGGGTCACCTGCCTCACCACTCATGGAGCTACTTGCTCCCTATATATTTTTGTTGTTGGTGGGGCCATCTAATGCCTCACCACTGGTGGAGCTACCTGCTCCTCCTCATATTTCTCTCTTCTCCAGCTGGTCACAACACGCATAGGTTGGCCCTCTCTAACTCCAAGAACCATTTTTTATATGAAGCTAGATCCTTTGGGCATAAAAAACACCTGTCTAACTCAAAATAATATGTGATACCCCTTTCTCTCAATCTCTAAGACTGAGAGAACACTCCTCTTGATTTCTGGAACCCATAACACATTTTACACCCTCAACACCTCTCATGACTCGAATCAGAACAAGATTGTATCATAGCGTTGTACTGCATGATTGACTTCCATACTAAGCTCCACACACAAGTATGAGGTAGTCTCTGTTAAAGTGTTAAACAACTCTCTAGCACCTGTCATATGGAAAGATGCTCGGTTGTCCACCAACTAAGTCCCCCTGCTAGAGACTGTACCTGAAATGGTAGAGACCAACAAGATCTCCTTTTGGAACCTTTCTGCAACCTCATCAACTTCTATTGTTGATGTCTGCTACCTTCTTTCCCTTCTCCTCAGGTATGGACACTGTGAAGCAAAATGACCATAGACACTTAAACCATTTGTATCCTCCTTGGACACCAACTGAGTCTCCTCCTGGATATAATCATTCCATATCCTCTCAGACCCTAGAAACATCTCTCATGTAAAAATATATTGCACAAAATATTCCCACAACCTGGGAAGACCAACTTGACATCTAATAACACATGTCCATCCCAGAACAACACTGCATAGTCCTACTCCTCAATACATGAGGTTGAGAACACACTCTTGGCACCATAGCACATTTTCCACTCGCAACACACCCCATTAATCCATCTAAAATACCACTGCTCCAGATCCCTGTACTACATGTCTGGCCCTCCTACCAAGCTCCCCATACATACCTGAGTTAGACACTTTGAAAATCATGAACAAATCATATGCCCCTATCATGTGATGGTGGCTCTCACTAGATAAGAACCATCCAATCCTCCAAGAAAAAAATCATGCTTCCCTAAGTCACGGCCATCCAATGAACTTCTTCCTGTTTCCATCATACTATTCACAAAACTCTATGTGCATACCTACACTGCAACTGAACCTATGTCCTCTCTCTGAATAATCCCAAGCTTCGGATGGACACTTGGTCTAGTCCATTCAAGACCTATGCTACTCATCTTTGCAAATGTCCTCATCGTCCTGGGTCAAATACCTCATACACTGTCACACCTCGATAGTGTACAACTCTCTGGCCCAATGAAGACTCTATCTCATCAACCTGTGAAATGTCTAAATCCGCCACACCACTGAGTTGCAATATTCCACAACTCCTTGTCTGGACGGTTTGCTCCATGTCTCAAACTAGAGACCATATAACCTATTTCCACTTGCAACTATCATTGTAGCTCCCTCTAAGAGCCAACTCCTTAGCTCCCTCAGAGCTGTCACCTGTGAACTACCTGGAAAAAGAACAAGAACAAGAACAACACTCCTCTAGTTTTGTATCCAAATATATATCTCAAGATGATCCCCTTCTCTTAAGATCCCAAGCTTTGATTCCATGTAAATTTTCACATGTAACTCTATGTGACTAATTTCAAATATGGAAATTGTTTCCTAGTGATTTAGCTATCACTAAACAACTTTACACTGAAATTGTTGACTAAAAACATATGCAGAGGAAACAACAAGATCATATATGAATAAACAAGAGACACAATAATTATGTTCTGTAACTTTATCCAATCCTTCAAGTCTGATGAAAAAACTAGTCCCCTCAATTTCACCAAGACTGAGAACAAAACCACTCCTCAGCCAATACAATGTCACCAAATATGAGGACAACCTTGTCCTTCAATAACCATACAAATCAAAAGACCACTTGTACGACCTATGTCCTCTACACATGAATCTGTTGTAGACCACTTGTACGACCTATTTTCGTCACCTGTCAGCATGTATGGATATGTACCTTCCCAAAAACCTCATATACGTGATTCACCAAATGGAAACCTACATACATATGTTGTTGGATCTCCTACAAACCGTGTATACCCTATATGTGATTCATCTATCCACAACCCACGTATATATGTGCTTTGTCCTTCTGGAAACCTTGTATGGTATGAAAATTTTTATCCACATGTGCAATCTTCTTCACTTCCCTCTCTTGGACCAGATTTACCACCTTGAAGAATTCCCCTTTGCTGAGATCACCAATCCTCCTAGCACAAGTGAAGACTCACTTATGCTAGCTCCATCATTTATCTACACTCTCTACATGATGTGTAACATCAGAATGACCTCTCTTCTTTATATACAATCCTTAGCAGTCAACATAGAAGCCCCTCCATAAGTCAACATCAAATTAGGCTTTCCTTGTGGGTGTGAAGCCCCAACATAAGACCACACATCCCATCACCAAACCCATGAAGCCTCCACTCAAATCCAAGGGGGTGTTTCACCAAACCGAAAGTGTGATGTGGTGCCCACGACAATTCCCACATGCCCAACACCCAGGGTCATGTGAGAGTACCTACCTGAAGCTACAAAAATCAACATCATCGTGCATGGGAAGAAGTTGAGGCTGATATGTGGGCTAACAATCAACCCACCCAACCTTCTTCATCACAACCAATTGTGTTGAGAAACCCCTTTCCTATACAAGGGCTTGTGTCCACCACCTAGGCCACTCCTCCTGGACACCTTCCACTTATAACCCTCCTAGAAATGAGAATTATCAGATCCTCTACTTGGATTCGCTCACCATCTGATCCCATCATTATGGTATACCTCCCAAAGCACCACCTATTGACTCTTTTGATCCTCCCCCATCTACCAATGTACCTTTTCAAATTCCTCTAACCAATGTCCAAATGTCCCCTAAGGTGCCCAAGGTTCCATTATGATGTAATGCCCCCATATCTCATGTAGGGGCATCACATAACTACATCACAATATACAACTTAGCTCAATCCCCTAATATGATGTCATCCCTATAATTCCTCCAAACATGTCCTTCACAATGGAAGGCTTTACTTTTTACTTTGGGTGCTTTCGATCCTTCAGATGATTGGTTTTTTTTTTGGCATCAATAAAGACAAGCCCTTTTGCTTACCCTCTTTGGTGGCCTTTCAAGTTCCAATGTCCATTAGGAATTTCATTATTCATCAATGCATCGTTAATTAAGGCACATCCAAATGCATCATCTCTACCCAAGTATGGAAGAAGTTAGGTTCACCAACGATCATCCCATCTACCATTTCCCAACATGCATATGATGGTCGACCCTCTTAACCAAAAGGGTTATATCAAAATTGTCCCATCCATTTCGTAGGAAAACATGTTATTGTATATTTTGAGGTTATAGATGCCCCTTTGGACTATGACAACCTCTTGGTTCGCAGTTTCATGTACGCCATGGAGGCGGTTTTCTCATTGGTCTTCTACGAAATGAGGTTCCCCCATAAAGGGAAAATTATCACCACATACCAACTCACCTATCATGTTCCTAAGGCTCAAATCAATATTGATAATGTTTTCCCTTGGATGGGAATCAGTTATTTTTCTCTTTTGATGACACCAGTCCTAGATTCTACAAATACATGGCATTACTTGGTGTGTATTACGGTCCTCAACCTATAGTGACCCACCCAAGTTCATCTAATTTTTGTATGGTGTCATCATCCCATAATCCAATGGGTCCATCTTCACAGCCCTCTGTCGGGCCCTCAACTCCTGCATCTTCAACACTACCACCGGGAGGGAGTCCTCCTTGCAATTACCCTTTTGGTTGGATACCTTTATTATTTTCACCTACGAGAGTATTAAGTACTCGTGTTATGTCCACCTTGAAATTTACAAACCTTACATTGGGGATCCATGTATTGTACTTGGATCTTCCTACCCCACCTCTGACCTCTAAGCCACTTCTTTATTTTTCCTTGGCACCTATTTAGTCGTTACAAACAACTGTTGTAGCTCCTAAAGCACCTACACAGGCCGAACCCAACCCTACACAACCCAGGAAAGGAATTGAAAAAGGGGCAAAAGACAAAAAGAAACGGGGCACATATAAACCTTGACAAGCCACTGGCCATCCCAAGCCTTACACCTAGATTCATACCACCATGCTCTTTATGTGATCTCCCTAGCCATGCTACCAATAATTGTCCTTGGCTCCTTGAACTCAAAGAACTTCTTAACGCTCATGATTTAGAACCAATTCCTTCCACACTTGTGGTTTAAATTACCTTGTCTGAATCTGAATCATCATCCAAGCATATTAAGACTTTGCATATGAATCACCCTTGTGCTTTTTGCGATACCTATGGCCATTATTCTCATTACTATCCTAAACTACCCCAATTTCGTGATGCCCTCGAGGTCATTCGTCAGCTAGATTCCTCTTCACATGAACACCAAACCCCAACAATAGAGGGCCTCATCCTTAGGTGAGAAAGGATTTTTTAGGCCAATAGTAAACTAATTATTGAAATTGGGCCCCTTGAAGTGAAAAATGATAAGAATTCCATGCAAATTTTGTACCTTCCAACTTCTATCGGATTAAAATTATAAAAAAATGTTAAATTTTTTGTTGATGTACAACATAGCATCCCTTGTGTGCCTCACATCGATTCAGTCTCAACAACGGTGGATCCTTCATTTTTTAGTCTTTATTCTACCATAGTAGATTTCACGTATGTGAACCATACCTCTTGTTCCCGTGGCGTTGATATTCAGTTCATTGCCCCATCTTCCACCACCTCATCTAGTAGTGTAGGTTTGTGCATCCAAGTATTTCATTTCAATGAAGACATATTCGAGTCCCTTACATGTCATATTACCCATGGGACAATATGCATCACCATTCCTACTTTTTACCACAACAACCTCGTCCCTTTGACCAATATGTTGTTGAATCAAAATATTTCATTCCCCGTGGTCAAATTGATTGGTTCAAAAATCATATCCCTGCCCCTAATGTATTTGAAGAGGGGAATATGGCCAATATCTCACCTACCATTAAGGTGGATATCTCTGTTACACCTAGTGTTGAGGAAAATATCCTTCGTAAGGCAAACTATTCTCTTGAAGAGGTTGTCGCTTTCAAAGCCATTTTCCAAGAGTTTCAGGATTTTTTTTGCTAGGTCCTATTTAGAGATGCCTAGACTTGATCCTACCATTGTTGAACACCATATTGATACGTGGTTGGGTGCCATTCATTTTCCTCAAAAGCAAAGGCCTATTCACCCCGGCCAGGTCCTTGCCATTAAAGTCGAAATTGATAAATTGCAAAAGACAAGATTTATTTATCCCGTCACATATACTTCATTGGTTTCTAACCTAGTCACCATCATCAAGAGGCAAGGCTATATTCGTGTCTATATCAATTTTCATAATTTGAACAAGGCTTGTACCAAACATAATTACCCAATGTTATTTATTGATTAGATTATCAATAAATGTGCGATCCACGAGGTCTTATCTTTAATAGATGGATTCTTGGGGTACAACCATATCTATATTCATCCACAAGACTAATACAAGACAACCTTCACAACTCCATGGGGTACCTTTGCGTACAAATTTATGCCATTTGGGTTGAAAAATGATAATGCCACTTTATATCCTTCCATTTCATATTGTTTCAATGACTTGGTACACCTAATATTAGCTTGTCTTGAGGATCTCACTGCTTTCTCAAAGAAGAGGTCGTATCACTTGGAACACTTGCGAACTATAATCCTTGGATGTCACAAGTATAACATACATTTGAACCCCATAAAGTGTGTCTTATACATGCTTGTTGGTCAACTTCTAGGATTCATTATGTCCCAAGATGGCATCACTCTTGATCCTCTCAAGGTTCAGGAAATTTATGAGCTACCTACCCCTCGCAATCTATGTCAATTGCAAAGATTACAGGGGAAAGCCAATTTATTGTGTAGGTTTGTTCTAGGATATGCCATCATTGCTCATGGTTTCTTATGTTTATTACATTGTGATATCCCATGTGTATGGTATGATTAGGCTTTGTAGTCCTTCTATGCGCTAAAATGAGCCCTTTCCTCGACACCCATGATTTGTACCCTAACATTGATAAGGACTTCATGCTTTACATTTTTGTTTCACCCTTTCTTATCATTGGAATATTAATTTAGGATGGGCTCGATGGATGTGAACACATCATTGGTTACATGAGAAAGAACTTATCAGGATCCCCTTTTTCCTATACCCATGAGGAGAAATTGGTGTTGAAAGTGATTTTCTTTGTCAAAACATTGTGTCATTACATTTTGATTGATGTGCAAAACCAAGGTGGCTACCAACTCTAACCATGTGTCCTTTCTATTGATCCGACGGGTGATAAATGGGAAGTATGTTAATTGCATCATAATTCTTCAGAAGTTTGACTTAGACTTTGTTATGCCCAAGAGAAATAAATCCTTAGCCCTTGCTGAGTTCATTTTCCGACTTCCCAACTAGTGCACCTGACCTACCCTTAAATGATGATCTTCTAGATTTGCATTTGTTCACCATATCCATAGATGATCCTTGGAATGATGACATCCTCACTTACTTACGGACCAAGAAACTTGGTCCTTATCTAACCCATGATAATTAATGACTTATTTTCCATTATGCCCTTGTTATCTCCTCATTGAAGATTATATTTATTGATGGGGAGTTGATACCTTGTTGCATTTTTGTCTCACATATGAGGAGGTAAAGCAGGTCTTAAATTATTCTTATAGTGGTGATCACCTTTCAGGGATGGATATCACCAAGAAAATCATGTGTGCATGTTATTTTTGGCCTACTATATTCATAGATTTCATATAGGTAGTTAAGCATTGTACTAATTGTCAAATTCACATCCTTAAGGCATGGACCCCGCCTGCTCCATTACCATTGCAAGTCCTGTTACCCCCCATGCCTAGGGGTAACTAGAGGAGATCATGTCTCGTGGTCTGCAATGGAGAACATGATCTTGATCATGATTATGATCAACGTGTCCACAGATGGAAACTCAACATCCCCATCTCATTCACCTTTATAGATGCAGGTCAACGAAGGCTCATCACATTCAAGCAACCTAGAGTATGGGAGGTGGTAAGATATTGTCACCATGAGGTATGTTAGTCCTTCTTTTATGCAAGGTGTTGTGATTAATTTGTCAGGCACATGGATGAGGATCTTTGGTTGAAGTCGGATAATGGATCACTAGTTTAGGAAATTGTGTTAGTTTCCTTGTTTCACCTTAATGGTTGACTTCGGTGCCCTAGTCTCGTGTTGTCACTGCCCAAGGAAAAGGGGTACAACTGGGGGCACCTCTCAAGAGTAATGTTATGTTCCCCGCCATACTTATCACTTTCCATCCTAGATCCTTTCATAGTGTACTAAAATCTGATAATGGCTCATGGTCCATTTTCTCATGACAAGAGGGGTTGAAGGCCCATAGGTTGTTTTGTAGCTGCTATGAAAATAACGAGAAAATGATGCTAAAGAAAGAAACAAATGATAGCAAAGAGGATTAACAAAAGTTGGTCCAAACTTATGCTCTAATATTTCAGTGCTCACCTCGGTCCAAAAAATGCAATGCTAATGGCTTGAAACCTTACAAGGGGGAATTGAAAATATAATAAAGCAAGACTTAGAAAAAGGCGGATAAAGGGGATTGGAAAAAATAGCATGTAAATATGGGGTAACTCAAGAGCAAGCGCACCCTCCATAAAGGCACTCATAAAAAGGGATTCAATGACACCATTAGCCATGAAGTAAGCCCTACAACCATATCATTATCAAACTTACTCTTGAAGGGTTTTTACTTTCCCTTGTCACTCTCGGGATCTATACCTCTACCTAGGTTATTTTGTTTCTTGTCTAGGTGGCACACCTAATAGGGTTGGATGAATTCACTTCCATACTTCAGCTTGGTAACTCACATGGGGTCTTGGGTTGGTGTGATGCTTGAAGGGGATACTGAGGTGAATTATCTTGCATGGCTCATATATTAAGTTGCAACTTACTTTGCATATCTTAAGAACTAATGTTTCTTATGAACTTTGGCTAACCATTTTTTATGCTTTGGTTTGTTTTGGAGGGCCATGAGATGGTTCTTTGAGGGACGTCCTGGGATTGTACCCAAGACATTGTGCTTTTATTGCATGACCTTGGAATGTGTGATGAAGAGAAATGGGTCATCTAGTGACTCTCCACCCTTAGATATTGGCTCTCACATTCTCAGAACCTTGGATCTTGGACATATGGTATTTGTTTGAGCAGATCCAATCATTATCGAAAACTGATGGGATGGAAGCCCCATGGGATGGGAAGAGTATTCCAAGGCCTATTCACCCATATGATATTGGACATTGCAACTACAGTGACTCAGACATCATTCAAAGATGAGATGCAGGCCTCCTCTCCTTGGATGCATCACCTTGAGGCTCTCGACTCCACCCTCTTGACCTTGATGTCACCTTCTAGGGTATGAAGTTGTTAGGGTTTGATGGATTGATGGGTACCATAGTTGATTTGGCATGACCTTGGGTGAGGAGACACCTCACTTGAAACTTGCTTCACCTTGGAGGATTCCACATGGCCTTTGGAGGCCTCACATTATCCTTTGGAAGCTTGACATCACCCTACTAGGCCTTAACGCCTCACACATGTGAAGAATTTGATGTATTTTTTCATTTATTACACATTGTAAAGGTTAAATGAGGGGTCGACCCCACTTGTATTTTGTTGTTGACATACTATGTGGACAAACATGTGAGGGTAGCCTCATATAAAAAGGCTAACCCTCACTTTTTTTTTATTCATCTTTCACTCATCATTTGTGAGATACTTTTGAAATTTTCGACTCCCTTGGAGTAACTAGTCTTTCTCTCGCATGTGCTTGGCTTGGAAAGGTCTCTTGTGGATGGATTTGCTGATTTTGGATGGATATTTTGACAATTAGGATTACATTCTCTTGATTTCTTRGATGAAGTAAGTGAATTTYTGYAATTAKTGTTCATGTTATTAATGTTTATGATGAAATTGTTATTTTATTGCAAGAAGTCTTATTGGTGAAACCCTAAGAGAGGAACATACGTGCTTCTTCCTCTCACAAGGTGATATTTTTCTAGAATTGGCTAATTTTCCTTGCTAGGGTTAGAACCCTAAATCATATCACTTTAGGATTTTAACCCTATACTTTTGATCTTTGACCTAGTTGAACCTACAAAAGGAGAGGAACAACTTCTAGGGCCCAAATGTGCTTGCACCCTAGAAGTTATTCTCCTTGAGATCTAAGACCTAAGGCCCAAATGCACTTGCACCTTAGGGTTTAGACCCTACCTCTTAGTTTCACTTGAAAGACTACATAACCCTTAAAGGCACTAGTTTTAATGCATTCTCATTATGAATTAATTGATGAACTCACTCTCTCAAAACTCTCAAGATTTCTACTAACTACACTAACACTAAATTTAGCAAAATTACTAAATAACTTGTTGTTGTTGTTATAAAACGTTTGCTACAACCATCTAAAATCACTTTAATTTGTTGCATACATTGAAGTTTTCTGGTAATGATGTGTCCATTGTTGAAGAGAATATGGGTAACTTTTGGGCTTTTTTTCAACTTAACCACGTAAGTGATGATGTTGAGGATTTAGTGATGAAAAAATTATAATCCACTTTTACCGATGATGTTAGGAGGTGGTACAATAGTCTCCCTAGCAAGAGTATCAAGACCATGGATCAACTTGAGGAGAATTTTCTTAAAATATGGGGTGCTAAGGAGGATCCTAACTTGTTGTTGATGCAACTTACATAAATGAAAAATACATATAATGAAATAGTCAAATAATTTGATTCCAAGTTTGATAATTTTCTTCAACAAATACCTAGAAAACTTCACCCCATAAAATAACATCTTCTTTTCCTCTACAATAAGGCTTTCCCATGGCACTTTGGGTACTTACTCAAGGATAAGGGTCCAAAGACTTTTGAGGAGGCCCAAGAAATGGTTGCAAGAATTGAAGCTAATATTTCATCTTGCAAGGTAGAACCTTTTTATGCCCCAAGATCCAAGGCTGAAACCAAACCAAGAAAATTACACAATGTTGAGCTCACCAAAGATGTTAGCACTCCATGGATATAAACGATTGAAGAAGCAATAAATAACCTCACCAAGAATCAAACTTTAATGATGAACATGATTACCAATATGGAGAGGTCGCAATAAAAAACCACCAAGCCTTCTTTCAGGGGCCCGCCTCAAAGATCAAGCCAAGCATGGAAACCTAGGGCTCCAAGTGAACAAAGGGTCCCCAACACTTTAGATCCTTCATATGTTATAAGTCAAAAAGAGAATCATTGGTCCCTACCTTGCAAGGATTCACATTGGGAACATGAATACCCAAGGAGTAATGGGGAATCTGATCATATGAATGTCTTTGATACCATAAACTCTATATTTTCCACATCTAACCAAGTGTGCCTCAATATTGCACCATAACAACTTGAGGAGGGAAAGAGAGAAGCAACCATGAGGGTTGGGATGGGAGTCATACACAAAATGGATGAGGAATAAAGGGAGAAGATCATGAATAAGGAATTACAAGTATACACAAGACAAATAAGTACACCTCAAGCTCCTCCTAGTGACCTAAGCTCCCTCAACCAAGGCCTCCTCCTCCACCAACAAACAATCCTCATCCTAGTTCCACTTTTCCAAAGACTAGGGATATCGACTTGAATATTGACATAAATGGCATCTTGGAAAATATCAATGTACTTGTACCTCTAATAAAGATCACTAAGATTCCTACGATGAGAAGAAAAGTTTAGAAGTTCTTTAGAGTACAAGGTGAACTTGTAGACCCTCGTTTAATGTTTCAATCCAACCATTTTAGACCAAAATATGATGAGCACCCACCTTTCTTTATCTCCTCACAAATGAACAATAAATTCTTCAACAAATGTATGCTTGAGTCAAGAGTAGGTGCAAATT
>JASDQU010102908.1:29851-55854 GCA_032191745.1 Picea mariana | reverse complement strand
AACCATTTTAGACCAAAATATGATGAGCACCCACCTTTCTTTATCTCCTCACAAATGAACAATAAATTCTTCAACAAATGTATGCTTGAGTCAAGAGTAGGTGCAAATTTCATGGCCTTGAAAGTAATGAGACAATTAGGTTTGGAATTCATAAGGCCTTACATAAGTGTTTGTAGGATTGAATCTAGGGCCATTCCCACACATGGTGTAATAGAGAACGTGAAGGTCCACCTTGATTGATATCCTGAGATAGTTTTCATGATGGACATTGTGGTTCCTAGATGTTTGGGGAATGCTCTTGTCTAGAAATTTTGTTGCAATGTTGGGTGGTACATTACAAATGGATTTGACTTATGCTACTATACCCATGGATGATGAGACTAATTCCCACCTACCCAACTTACCAATGGTTGAAGATCATGTTGAAGAAGTTGAACTTGACTCTGAAACTGAAGATCCCTTGTAGGAACCGCCTGAGAAAATCAACCTTCTGTAATTTTTCCCAAATGACCTTCCTTTCGCTGAAGAAGAATATTTTAATGTTATAGAATGGCCTAAAAGGGAATATTACTAGCAACAACTAGACAAGTACAAAGACAAATAAATTGGTTATGTTAGCGTTAGAAGTCACTCCTAGATTGCTTGCAGGAGCAGAGCTCGATGCCCATCAGTTTTATGTCACAATTTATTTAATGGGGTGATCAAATGGAAGTTTACTCAACACAATGTGGTTCTAGCTCCAAAACTAGGCCAGGCATGCACAGGCAAGTGAGGTCTTAGATAAGCTTCAGACAATAAGTTGTAGTAAAGGTGAGTAGGGGGAAGACTTGTATAAGAGAAAAGCAGAGGTCTGTTGTTAACATCAGGTTCCTAAAAGACTGTAGGAGGAAGCATTTAAACGTAAGATCTTCTTACATTCAAACGGAGGAAACCAGAGAATACAATAATGCCACAATAAATCCTTTATCACAACATAATTGCCATAATTCGCGTGAATCAGTCAATCACGAACTCTCTTAGTAGAAGATGAAAACTAGATGGAGTGAGAAGACTATCTGTCATTAAACAAGAAATCTTACATACCAATACATAACTAGAGAACTAGAGTCAGTGCTAAAACTTTACAATCTGGAGCTTTGCTCAACCATCGATACCTTACAAAAATGGCGAAAACGCCTACATATACTCAAAAAAACAACAGTAGCAAAAACAAGACGCTGCATTAAAAAAAATTCATCTACATGTCTTCTGACAGTCTGCACATGCAGACTGGATGATCATGCGCCTATGATAGATGTCATCTTAACTGCGCGTGGCTCCAGCAAGGGGAGTAGTTGATCCATTAAGTGCCTGAGCTAGCGTGTGCAGACTTCCTTCAGCTAGTCGAGAACTCGGGCATGGCTTCTCTGGAAAAATGGGTACACAGGACCCTCTTGAGCAGATCGCTTGCCAGACCCTCCATGCCTTGCAATTAATGGGTGAGGCGAGGTTTCAATCACTTTCTCTCTTCTTCATTCATTCCCAGCAGGTACCGGGATTTAGATCACGTCAAATCGGTGTCTGGAGAACACAGTGTCCCCCTTCTGAAACTCAATTCGATGCCTTTGGCCTCCCTTTGTACAACCCTTTCTACTTTCTCAAATGACCATGGGCCGTGACCCTACACCTAATTTCCAGAGTGCTTTCGGCGTTTCGGGGTTCGCGAATAGGAAGAAGCAGGTTTTCCTTCTATCAAAATCGCGATGGGCGAAATGCCGGGAGGGTCTAACGGTCGCCACGTGTTCCTCCAAGATGAACGGTTGAGATTGATTTTCGGTGCTTTGGGACTCGAGTGGCCAAATGATAAACATTAGCGCCCCTCCTCCAGGCTTGTTCCTTTACGACCAAGCGCCAAAACCATGGGCCCGATTCTGGGCGCTATCGGCATTTCGGGGTTCGGGGTTTCGACAAGTGAAATGAAGAGGGACTTTTACCCCTAGAAACTCCCGAATACCGATATGCCGATGTGACCAGATCTTGTGCCATGCGTCAATGGATCGGACGACCCAGACTTAGTTTTTTAAAATATAGGCGCTTTCTCTTATGCTATATATCGGGTAACTTGGCAGCCCCAAAATCCCGATGATCATTGATCTGCTTCGTGGATGGATCTCGACTGCCGACAGCAAAACCTTGCCCGCTCGCTTGACTCGTAACCGAAAAAGAGATCCTTTCGTTGCTGCGCTTGGGTGTTTCCCGTTCATCCTGCAGACCTGGGTGCTCTTAGGCCCAAGACAAGAAATGTCACTAACAGGTTCTATCAAAATATTGAAGAATGACGATAAAGAATTGTTGATTAGACCAAACCAAGATGATATTCTTACAATAGAATCCCACCCTTCGCCTTTGAAGCAATATACTAGGGTGATATAATAGAAAATTGATCTCAACGGAGGGGATTACAAAGAAGGAGACTTGGTCTTAGAGTGGGATAAAAGAAAGGGCCAACCTGATACATGAAAGGAGTTTGGAAAATTTTGGCTGGGTCCCTACAAGATTGAAGAGAAGTCTGTTAATGATTCCTACTATCTATCCACATTGTAGGGAAGGAGGCATCCACTACCCATTAGTGGGTCCCTTCTCAAGCCCCATCTTTGGGAAGAGACTTGACTTCTTGAACTAACATAGATTAGTGTAGGCTAGGTAGGCATTTGCATCTTGCATTTCATTTGTATATATGTGTTGCATCTTGCATTCATGCTAGTGTAGTCTTGCATTTTCTTATATAAGTGTTGCATTCTCATTTTTACATAATGAATACATGTTAGGAAATTGCACTTAGTACTTGTATATTACTGTTTTGTTATTTTGTAGCTAAGGACATTTTCCTTTCAGCCATATTTTGGATTTATCACTGACGTCGATGGATCACATCCACCAACATATACTTCTAAAGGGTGTTGTTGGTTGAAGTGGGTGCAAGATTGCAGGTCTTGGACAACCATATATATTGAGGTTCTCATGCACTCTATGGTGAGCACATGTCCCCATGTTGGAGCTAGATGTTACCCCCCATGCCTAGGGGTAACTAGAGGACATCATGTCTCATGGAACACAATGGAAAACATGATATTGACCATGATGATGATCAACATGTCCACATATGGCAGCCCAACAACCCCCCGTCATTCAACTTTACAGATGCAGGTCAACCAAGGCTCATCACATTCAAGCAACCCAAAGTATGGGAGATGGTAAGCTATTGTCACCATGAGGTATGTTAGTCTTTATTTTCTTAATGTGTTGTGCTTAATTTGTTGGGAATGTGGATGAGGATCTTTGGTTGAAGTCGAATAATGGATCATTGGTTTGGGAAATTATGTCAGTTTCCTTGTTTCACCTTGGTGGTCAACTTTTGTGCCCTGGTCCCATGTTGTCACCACCCAATGAAAATGGGTACTACTGGGGGGCCCTCTCAAGGGTAACATTTTTTTCCCCACCATCCTTAACACTTTCCATCCTGGAGCCTCTCATAGTGTATTAAACTTTGACAATGGGTTATGGTCCATTTTCTCATGAGAAGAGGGGTTGAAGGCCCAGAGGTTGTTTTGTAGCGGCTATGAAAATAATAAGAAAATGATGCTAAAGAAAGAAAGGAATGATAACAAAGAGGAGTAACAAAAGCTAGTCCAAACTTGAGCTCTACTCTTTCAGTGTTCACCTCAATCCAAAAAATCCAATGCTAATGGATTGAAACCTTACAAAGGGGACTTGCAAATATAATAAAGCAGGACTTAGAAAAAGACAGATAAGGGGGATTGGAAAAAATAGCAAATAAATATGGGTTAACTCAAGAGCAAGTGTACCCTCCACAAAGGCACTCATAGAAATGGATTCAATGACATCGTTAGCCATGAAGTAATCCCTAAAACCATATCACTATAACACTTACTCTTGAAGGGTTTTTACTTTCCCTTGTCACTCTTAAGACCTAGCCCCCTACCTGGGTTATTTCATTTCCTATCTAGCTGGCACACCTAATAGGGTTGGATGAAGGCCCTCCCATACTTAAACTTGGTAACTCACATGGGGTCCTGGGATGGTGTGATGCTTGAAGGGAATATTATGGTGAATTATCTTGCATGGATTATATCTTAAGTTTCAACTTACTTTGCAAATTTTAAGGACTGATGTTTCTTATGAACTTTGGCTAACTATGTTTTATTCTTTGGTTTGTTTTGGATGGCCCTGAGATGGTTCTTTGAGGGACGTCTTGGGCTTGTACCCAGGATGTTGTGCCTTTATTGCAGGACCTTGGCATGTGTGATGGAGAGTAGTGGGTCGTCCAATGACTCACCACCCTTAGATATTGGCTCTCAACTCCTCATAACCCTGGATGATGGAAAAATGGGATTGGTTTGAGCTTATCCAATCATTATGGCACACTAATGGGCTGGAATCTCCACATGATGGGAAGAGTACCCTAGGGCCTATTTACCCACAATATAGAGGACGTTGCAACAAAAATGACTCAGACATCATTAATAGATTAGACACAATCCTCCTCTCCTTGGATGCAACACATTGAGGCCCTCAATGCCACCCTCTTGACCTTGGCGTCGCATTCTAGGGTATGGCGTTGTTATGGTTTGATGGATGGATGGGTACCAAAGATGATTTAACATAACCTTGGGCAGGTATCAAACCATCTTAAAACCCGTTCTTTCTGTTGACCTAGTCCAACCATTCAGTGATCAATATAGGGAGCATTAGGATTGGCTACTATACTTTCTATTTTATCCCTTGAGGTCACTAGGGAAGCCTCCCTTATGGTGGACCTCTTCCATCACTAAAATGGGGGAAGTCCCTACTAAGGTGACAGTTATAGGTTCTTCCATAGTTACACAAGATTTGGGAGTCTTGTGTTGGGATTTGCATAAGTAGAAATCCTGTGTTAACAACTCCATTTTTCAAATGGGCCATTGACTTTATGGAGTGTAACCCTCCCTCCTACGATGATCATAAATACATCATTTTGGATATTGATTACTTTACCAAATGGGTTGAATCCATGCCAATGTTCAACAACATCGCAACCACTACAACTTGTTTCTTTTTCAACCATATTATCACTCAATTTGGTGTCCCAATTTTTTTTTGAAGATGAAATATGGCATGAGTTAGCTTCACTTTCAAGATTTGAGCACCAATATTAATCCTAGTACTATCCACATGGGAATTTCCAAGCTGAGGCCATCAATAATATCCTTAAAACTATGTTCCAACGAATAATGAATAACCAACTGGCACCATATGCTCTTCCTAGCCTTATGGGCCTATAGGACATTTTCCAAAATTGTCACTGGGTTTTCACCCTTTCATATTATTCATGATGAGGAGAGGTGACACTTAGATGGTTCCCCTGTGCATGATACCACATATATGTCATCAAGTTCATTCCATCCCCAATATGATACACTAGTTACTAGGTTCTCAAACATGCCTCGGAGATCCTCTAGTAGTGCATCAACCTTGAATCTCTTCCTAAGATCAATAGACCCACTTCTCCCCATCCAAGATTTTTGTCCCATCAACCTTATTGATTCAACATTTGCAATTGCATATATGATGTCATTGGTACCATATATTGAAACATTCTACTCTATGCAAGTAAAAGATATAAACAACTTGATGTTATTATACTCACCATCTGCTCCCCATGCTCGACGAGTTGGTAGCAGTGGCTTTGGGTCCCCTTGGTAGTTCATCCTTGTATATGGATAATCCTTGATGTATATTGGAGTTGATCCCTATGTACAAATAAATCAGCTCGGAACAAATTTCCAAACCCCTCCACCTCCCCCTAACCTCAGTAGCTACCCCTAATGCCACATCTGAGGCTCATATAGTGCCTCATCACAAATGTGAACACGAGGACAGAGAATGGGTATCCTCTCAAAATATAAGGAATATAGGACTATCCCAAATTCACAGTTCCCTTCTGAAGCTCATCAATAAGAGGTCAATGGGAACTTCAACGTCGTCAAAATCATATGGGCCCAACCAATACTCATTCTATGCATAACATCTACTCTTCAAATACTTTGTGTGGAGAGTGGTTACCCAATATGCAGATCATTGACGTGGTTGTATCCCATTTCTTCGGTCGCTCCAAGTCCATTAGTTGGATAGAAGAATCTCTGACCCTAGCACTAGGTAAGCGGATGGTTTCAAGAAACTCCTCCAATTGCCTCCCTTGAGGTAATATAGGTTGAGACTCACCTACTACTCCCATTAGAGGGATCCCTATGAGGAAACAAAAGTCTTGTA
This sequence comes from Picea mariana, assembly GCA_032191745.1. Classification (NCBI taxonomy): domain Eukaryota; kingdom Viridiplantae; phylum Streptophyta; class Pinopsida; order Pinales; family Pinaceae; genus Picea; species Picea mariana. Next base: position 49,545 of record JASDQU010102908.1, on the reverse strand, counting down.
TAATGATCTCAATATGTTGGTTTCGCACCACGAATGCCTATACATCTACATCCCAATATCACACTATACGAGAGAGGATACCCTCCCCTACTATCAATAGTGGGTTCTCAACATATTGAGAATCCCATACCGAGCTAGCACTCCTCTGACTACTTGGTTCTCCCGAACTTAAGAATGTATATCTTTGAACTCTCACTCTCTATAGAGTACATTGAACTTGAGCATATCTACTCAAAACAACATTTTGATCGGTATTTTCATCATATTTTTCAAATTTCGAGTCTCTACAATATTTCTTCTTTTTGGGCCAAAAAGTTCACCTTTGGCCAATGCAAAAAAACCTTATTTTCTACATTGGCCAACACTGGAAATGGGGGTATTTCTTGTGGTCCAAATGTAGAAACCACCCCCGCTTAGTGCGTTGGCCCTAAAAAATTGGCCAAGGATTCCCTCAAGGCCATTTGTGACCTAATCTACAAAGCCAATTCACGGAAAAGGACAAGTAGGGTTGGGCCACTAGCCTGAAAGTCTGATCTGTAATATATTTGCAGAACGAAATGAATACAGATTATTATCAAAAGATGCTTAACACAGAATAACAGATATACACTAAAACAGGTTTCTATTCAATAAGGAAATAAGCTGAAACTGTAAAATGCAGCGAAAATAAGATTACTAGAATGGTGGTGGCTTATCTCTGAGAAGAGATGTGACGACTACGCTCATTCACAAGAAGATCATTACAATCAGGCTTTGAAGGCCTTTTTACAATAAACATGAATTTTGAAAACCCTAGACATCCAAAAAACCTAACCCTAGGAGATGAAGCGCCAAAAGTCACGTGGGCCTCGTTTGGGTAAGTTAGTTTAGGGTGAGCCCTAAAAAACGTTGTTTAGGGCCTCAAAACGGCCTCACAAGTCAGGGGCCCAAAAAATAGGAAAAAAACTACCAAAATGAGCTAGTTGGAATAGGTGGGACCCCACCGAAATCCATCTGGATCATTCCTTCCCCCTTAGGAAGCAATGGTCTCCATTGCATTGATTTCCCCCATCAGATGAGGAAATTTCTGTTGAATTTGGCCCCTGGTGAGCCACTTGCCTTGGTGCAGGAGTTGCCCTGCTTTGACAACTCGATAAAGTTGGATCCTTTGTTGGCGAGTTCCCTTGAGCTATTTTTCCACAATCTGATCACTGGATGCATGTTGTATGCAGTCGGGGTTGAGATCTGTTGGTGTCAATTGTTCTTCTATCTCTGAGGTGTCCAATAATGGTGGGAAATACGGTCAAAGGATATCCACATTGAACATTGGGTGCAAGCCAAGGAAAGAAGGAATGTTGAGCTCGAAATAATTATCACCCACAACCTTGGTGATGGTGTATGACCCATAACGGAGTGGGTGAAGCTTTCGATGGGGTCCTGTAAGGCGCTCTTTCTGCAAGTGCAACCAAAATTTGTCGCCCACCTAAAACTTATGTGGCACCTAGTGTTGATCATGGCACTGCTTGTACTTCTCATTGGACTTCTGTAGGATATCCTGAACCTGTTGGTGGATGTGTTGGATCCACTCAATGAACCGGGTGGCTTTTTCAACTCTAGTTGGAGTAGGAGATGAGTCGGTCGAGGTGACCGCAAGGGGTAGTGCAACATCTATGGGACCCAATGGTTGGAATCCCAACCCCACATAAAAGGGGTTGTGGTCGGTTGAGCTATGCAAGGCTCAGTTGTAGATATGTTGAACATAGGGGAGACTATCATCCCATGTGTGAGGGTACTTGGAATTATACATGCGAAGGATATGCACGATCATTCGATTTACGACCTTGGTTTGGCCATCTGTCTGGGGGTGGAAGGCCATGGATTTAGTGAGCTTGGTGTCCAGTAGTGACCAGAGGCTTGACCAGAATGTGCTGAGAAATTGATTATCCCGATATGAGATAATGGTTTGTGAGATTCCAAAATGTACCCAGACTCGTTCAAATAAGAGCTTGGCAGTGGCCTCTGTTGTGATTCTCTTCTTGCAGGCGGCCAGAATCACCATCTTAGAAAAGCGATCCATAACCACAAAAACACAATCATTGCCCTGCTTGGTGGATGGGAGGCCCGACATGTAGTCCATTGAGATGGATTCCTATGGCCTATCAGAAGTAGACAGAGGGGTGTAGATGTCCTGTTTCTTAGTGGTCGGTTTGGAAATCGTGCAGGCAGTGCAGAACCTGATATACTTGTTGACCTCCTTTCAAAGTTTCAGCCAATAGAAATGTTTCTGCAAGATTGCCACTATATTTTCGACGCTGAAGTGTCCTGCCACCCGATTGTAGTGGGCTTCCCAGATCATCTTTGCTCGCTCGCTTGATGAAACGCAAATATGGCCCAGATGGCACAACAACCCGTCCTGAAGATGGAAATTAGCAACAATTGAATTTGCGCCCAACATTTGATAGGTGGTGGTGAAGTTTGGATCTGCTTCGTAGAGTTGGGGCGATCCAAAGGTATCATGGCCGCAAGAGTCTAGCACCGTGGTGAGTTCCGCAACTAGCGGTCTACTGAGGCAATCAACGATGCGGTTGGTGCTTCTCGTTTTATACTTGATTTTGAGGTGGAATTCCTGCAAGTACGTGGACCACTTCTGATGGTGGTCATTCTGCAATTTTCCTTATGTCTACATGAACTGCAGTGGATTATGATTAGTGTGGATGACTATCTCCTTCCCAAGAATGTAATGTCTCCATTGGCGGCAAGCTTGCACAATGGAGTACACTTCTTTGTCGTAAGTAGGGTACTTATGGACAACATATGATAGTGTCTCACTATGATAGTCCACGGGGTGGCCGAGCTGAGTGAGAATGGTGCTCACATCATAGTCTGAAGCATCTGTCTCGATCTCAAAGGGTTGTTGCAGGTCCAGTAGTGAAAGTACTAGGGTTGAGCACAAGCGTTGCTTCAAATCATCGAACGCTTGTTGTTGGGACCGACCCCACATGAATTTCTCCTTACCACTACCCGTGGTTACTTGGCTGAGGGCCCATGCAATATGGGAGAATCCCAACATGAACCTACGGTAAAAATTTGCAAGGCCCAAGAAGCTCTGAAGCACAGTGAGTGTGGTTGGGGTTGGCCAGTCACGAATGACTTGGATTTTAGTTGGATTCACATGTACGCCATGTTGATCAACGATGTAGTCCAGGTAATGAACCCTGTCCATGCCGAAGGAGCATTTTTCCAAGTTGGTGTAGAGATGGTGTTGTCGCAAGGTGTGCAAAACCTATTGAATATGTTGCAAGTGTTCTTCCCAAGTCTTGTTGTAAATGAGGATGTCATCCAGATACACCACTACAAAAGTATTGGTGAATGGTCGCAAGATATCATCCATCATCCTCATGAAAGTGGCTGGAGATTTTTTCAAACCAAAGGGGATGGCCAACCATTCAAAAAGACCTTCCTTTGACTTGAAGGCGGTCTTCCATACCTCTTTCTGTACTATCAAGACCCGGTGGTAGCCAAAATTCATATCAATCTTACTGAAGTATTTGGCCTCCGTGAGTTGATCAAGGAGGTCATCGATTTGGGGAATCAGGTACCGATTTCTGACTATGATTTTATTCAAGGCCCGGTAATCAATACAGAGTCACCATGTTCCATATTTCTTTTGTACCAACATGATTGGGCTCTTGCAAGGTGATGAGCTGGGACGGATGTGCCCCTTGTGAAGCAGTTATTGGATATGTCGCTTGATCTCCTCATTTTCTAACAAAGAACGGTGGTAGACTGGCCCATTGGGCAGCGGTGTTTCAGGGGCTAGATCGATGGGTTGCTTGACCTGATAGTGCATAGGTACCTCGGTAGGTGAGAAGAAGATATATGAGTATTCTTCCGCTACCTTATCCACTTGCTTCTACTATGTGGAGAGGTCAGCTACGGAGACCCTGGATGTGGTTGTGATCTTTCGCTCATTCTAAGAGAGAATCACGAAGAAGACACACTTCCTTGTCTAAGAGATGAAATTTTTGCATTGCTTGGCAAAGATCAAGGAAATAGCACTGGGTGGGACTGCCTCGAGTATCTTGTACAATTTCTTGTTCAAAGTAATAATAAAACTGCAAGGACTAGACTCACATACAACATGAAGTTTCTATAAATATGGTTGGCCCAAAAGAACATTACAAACTTCGAGAGGGGCAACATCACACAATACCTCGTCTTTGATGGGCTTGATGTCGTATGACATGCGACATTGTTGGATGACACAGATGTCACTTCCTTGGCAGAGCCATCCGATGGTGTAGGGTTGCGGGTGCGACGTTGTCGGCAGGGCAAGTCACTTAACAAACATTGCTGAGATGAGGTTCTTTTGGCTACCGCTATCAACAATGAAGTGCAGTGGGGTACCCTTCACCCACATCTGTGAATGAAAGAGGCGCTCGCCTTACTCTGGCTCATCTGGTTCACCAGCCTAGAGATTGGTGGTAGCAATGGTAGCACTGGGTTCACATCTATGATCTGTCTCCCCCTTTCTAGTTCTGACTCAGAGTCATAACCCTCATCTAATTCATAGGCTTTCACCTCAGCCACCAATGACTGCTTCGAGCGGCAATCAACAATGTTATGCTAGGGGATCTTATGGAATTAGCACCACTTCCCGATATCTTTCTTTGTCTTTACGGTGTCCTTCTTTGCTTACATCCTGGATTGGTTGTCCTGAGGTTGTCCATCTTTGCTCTATCCTTTGTTCTGCGGGTTCGGGCCTCCCTTTCCTGGAATTTTCTGTGAGGGGTTCCCAGGCCCAAATTGTCACATCTTTTGTTTGAGCTTCTGCTTGATTTTGATGGCATATTGGTAGGTCGTGCCCAAGGATGAGATGTCCAAAAAATCCATTTCAGCGTGGATGCATCTATGCAGACTGTCGCGATACTTGAGCATCAGATGTCGCTCAGAATTTTTAATACCCAACTTGGTGCGCAATGTATGGAAGATATTTGTGAACTCGAGCACCGCTTGGCCTCTTTCCTGCCGCAACATGGTCCATTTTGTGTACAGGTCGTCATAACTTCCAATAGGGTAGTATTGTTCCTTAATAGCATCCCTAAAGGACTCCCAAGTGACTGCGACTGTAAATAATGAGGGTTCCTCTGTTTCCTTTTTCTCACATAAAATTTCCCACCAATCTTTGACATGGGGTACGACTTTGAGGAGCACAAAAGTAATTTTTTCTTTATTCGAGAAGTTATGGACAGAGAAATACCCTTCTAGCAGATTCTATCATTTGTCTATTGCATCTGCGTCTATATTACCTTCAAATATAGGAATATCGAAGTTTATTTGTACCTTGGAGGGGGAAGCACCTCCGTTCGAGGATGATGCGCCGCATGTTGGTAGCCGTCGAAGGATTTGCACAAAACTATCCATCATCTCATTACTATGTTGTGTGAGGGATTCCTCGAGCAACATTTTGAAGGGATATCTTGTCCTGTCATCTTTCTTTTTTTCTGCCGTGAGAGGTCGTTTGGGCGTGTGATAGCTTTTGTCCTCAAGAGAAAGAAGCTCGAGACCCAATTCTTTGTACCCTGACCTTGTTGCGGACATGCTATAAGAACGACAAGGAGAAGACAACTCTGATACCACTGATCCAGAATATATTTGCAGAACAAAATGAATGCATATTATTATCAAAAGATGCTTAACACAGAATAACAAATATACAGTAAAATTGGTTTCTATTCAATAAGGAATAAGTTGAAACTGTAAAATGCAGTGGAAACAAGCTTGCTAGAATAGTGACATCTACGCTCATTCACAAAAATATCATTACAATGAGGCGCTGAAGGCCTTTTTACAATAAATAGGAATGTCAAAAACCCTAGACATCCAAAAATCCTAACCTTGAGAGATGAAGCACCAAAAGTCATGTGGGCCCTGTTTGGGTAAGTTAGTACATCAACTTCCCGGTGTCGTAACTTTTGCATACGATCTCCATTTTAGGCGCACGATAGCCAGTTGGAAAGGTCTATCCGAGGACTACACATTTTGATGCTATCTATCAAAGGTCATTTTGAGTATGGTAAGCCCTAAAAAATGTTGTTTAGGGCCTCAAAACGGCCCCGCAAGTCAGGGACCCGAAAACTAGGGAAAAAACTGCCAAACTAGAAAACTGCGAAAATGAGTCAGTTGGAATAGGTGGGAGGCCACCGACATCCATCAGGATCAAAGTCACAAATATGAATTTTGATGTTCAGTATGTTCACAATGAACTCACCAAGATTTAAGGCCTCTCCTCCTCTCCACCAAGTGTAATAATGAATTGGAAATTAGAGGGAAATCCCTTTTACAGAAAAATCCCTCTTTTTTCTCTTGGCTCATATGGGCTCATATGAACTCCGATTGACACACCATCCACACCATTGGAATTGGGTTTTCGAGCTCTTAAAAAGGGTATTCTTAGAATTTTGTGCTTTGATTCTTCACCACAGAGCCAGTTTTCCAAGAAGCATTAAAGCATGCTTTGATTCATAAGAATTCCTAGAAATTTGTCTCAATCACTTGAGCACCTTTATGCTTTGGTCTTTGTTTACTTATGAGCATGGATATTGGTCTCCTACGGCCTTCAATTTCATTGGCATTTATCATAGGTTAACTCCCTTCAGTTCATTGCATTTGTCTTTCATTCCTTGTAAATTTCCTGTAGGACCCCCTTCACCTGGGTAGATGGACCAACCCCTCCATCTTTTGGATTCACCATCTACCTAGCGATAGATTTTTTCTTACATGGGTGCCCTAGAATAGTGACCCATGTTGCATTTTTGTGCCCATGCTATTGAATCCCCTTAGGGACTGAGATTCTAGTTAATCGACATACCATAATTGAAGCCACATACTGTTCCTCTCATCATGTTGACAACCTTACCCTCTAGACTCTCGTATTTATGGTTGATATTTGTTAGAGTATGACTTATCACTTTCCCTTCACTTCATTCATACAATGCTAATTCTTCATCTTTATGCCACCATTCATCCATGCCAGAGGAGATTGCCACTAATTATCTACTATTGATTACTTCCATTTGCAGTTTTCACATCACACATTACCGCTATTTGGTTGTTTTATGGGGCATTTATCTTCCTTGTTACCCCTTCACATCCCCATTTAGTTTCCCTAGTGGTATTCTAATTGGATACTGTTTCTTTCGACATGATGGTTAGATCCGTTGCATCCTCCTGATACCCCTTTTGACATATCAAGAGGACCATTTTCCATTTTGGTACTACATCTCTTACCTTCTCCTCCTGACATCCCCTTTGGAAATACAAAGAGGGCCTTGTGATTTTATAGTACTTGGTTTAGTTCTTAGAAACATCATGGTGTTTCCCTCATTCAAAGCATCTACGATGAGTCACCTTTATGTCCCATGGAATCTATTGAGTTCCACATTGAGTTTTGTTGTAGTTTTCCCATGCCTTTGTGAGTCATACCCATCTTGTGCAGCTAAGTTTTGACCTCCAATTGTCCCAATGGTTTATTGATATGTCCTTTAAAATCCGTATGCCCAATAATTGACCATTCCCTGTGGAATGCTTTCAGTTGCTGCTAGGTCAGCTTGACATATATGCTCCGAACAAGGGAAGTCTTGAGTCCACTTCTCATTGCCTTCCCCCTTCCCTTTTGGTTTCAATCTTTTTCAGTCACACCTTACTTTCTACTTTGTGCTGGATTCAAGGACTCATCCTTGCCTTACTTCAATGGACCTTCCCCTATCTACTTCAACACTTGTATTATAGGGGTCTGGCTTAAAGAACTATGTACCTTGGTATCATCTTCATTATTGGTGGGTGCCTCAAACAAAGCAGGGAGAGTCATCAATGCTCTTTGACTTGGTTATTTTTCATGTGCTTGACTCTAGGTCATTATGATATGATTAAGACTTGTACGCTTCATGGTTCAATGATCTAGTTGATTATACCAGTTTCTTGGACATGTGTGAAATGCATCATACCTTAAGAGGGGGTTTTCCTTTAGGTATCCCCCCACATTTTTCGATACCAACATTTGATTGTAGAGATATAGCTCTGCTTATTGTACTTTGGATGATGGATCTAAGGAACTCTTTTCATTCTTGGGTGCTGATGAACTCCCCCCTATCGACATCATCCCCTTCATCCTAAGGGTTAGTCTTATGTACCCTGGTACCTATCCACCTCCTTGACGAGTTACATTGGACCAAGTTGAGAGAGTTCAAATTGTTCTCATACTTGGTAGGATCTTAGGTGATCAACTTAAGTTCATCATTTCACTTTTGAGATTCGTACATAAATCCATGATCCAACCTCAATTACAGTTCCCGAGATTTGATTGGCTCAGTTCCACTCCACTGTTCTTAGAGCCCTCATCTTGACTTCCCTTTAGTTAGATCATTTTAGATCTTAGAAGCCCATTTTCTATTCAACATGGATTCTCAAGTTGTTTAGTGCATATGTACCCAAATCCACAACAAGTATGATGTAGACTTGGCACTTTTGATCCATGCATATGTATATAGGACTATTTATATTAATGTATTATAATTTGGCCCTCCTTTGCCAACATCATATTGTATTTGGGACCTCATTTTGTCTCACTTGCTCATCCCCTTTATATTGGACACACCATTGTATTCATTACCATGAGTTATCTTGACGAGTATGGGTATGCCTACCTTGTCCCTATTGAGCTCATGTATATTCACCATCTTGTGACTTTCTTATTGACAAGTGGTACTCATTGGCCTCTTATGTGGGTGGTTCTTCTACCCCGAGCACCTCTCTCCCTCCTTGGTCACTTTGTAACTTGGTAAGAGAAAAATGTAATATATTTCAGTCATATGATGTGCTCCTAACCTCTTATATTAGGGGTAATTTGTTATCACCCAACAGTTGTTCACTTAGACCAAAATACACCACATTACACCATGCGTTCCACTCATTTGACCCATTCCAAATCATTTTACATCATTATGACCTAAGAAAACACATTTCCTAAGGTCATAAACCCCCTTTTGGCCATTTTCTCATGAAATTATCCAAAAAAGCAATATAGTTAAATAAAATAAAGTGATTATTCAAAACCCCTAAAGTAATTGTTAAATTTGATATGGTTAAATAATCCATTTCTATTGTTAACATGTCAAAGGGTTAACCACTATTTTTCTTATAAATATCAAGGTGTCACTCCATTTCGATATCAATCCATCCATAGCAAGTAAATGTTGTCGGATTTGCACCATAGGTCAAGAGCCCTAAATTTTTGATAACATCTCTAGCAACAACCATAACTACTTACAACCACAAGGAGATGAAATCAACCACACACACTTGAGAAGAAAAAATAACCCTCCCAAGGAGGAGGTCAAGTAGCCATTATCTCCAAGAATTTCCTCCACAGGTGTGTTGTGGCTCCACACAACTACCCATTAAAAAAAAAATGGGTTCCCTCCTATTCTAAATTTTTTAACAGGGTACTATATGTTTGTTTTATTGAAAAGGTTTTGGTATGGGGAAGTTGTTCCTATTGCTAATACAGTCTATGAGTCTTTCCTTTCATTGTTATCCATAGATCATAATCAACAATGGCCTCCTTGTTGCGTTAATCAACCCTCCTTCCCAGAAATCCATTGTCCCCTTCACTTTCCTCAAGCACATGAAGCTTGTCTCCAAGTTAATGTGCTCAGGGAACTTCATACTTGCGCATTTTCACCTAAGTCCGAGTCAGGATAAAAAATAACTCTTACACTGATAATATTCCGACAAAAACCTTTCTGATTTCCAAATAAAAAAAGATTATGTTGGAGTATTTCCCCTCGCGAACAAGTTTCGACTTCGACTCATATACTCTGATAGCCCAGGAATACAACGTATTCTTTAGTGTTCCACATGGAAACTAATAATCCTTTAGGGATAAACATTCAAGTTTTGAAGCTGGAATTTCAATCTAAATCATGTCACGATAACCTTACAACTTATCATCTCATGATTAGCCGTCAACCCACTCAACGACTCTTTATCTACCTGTCTCTAGAGATAACACATTTCTCAAGCAATATAGTATACCTTTGATACCATCTCCGTCGAGGTCTTATCATTTCTGAGGTATTTTTAACTATGAATTATAAACTCCAATGATGAACATTAAAGTATTTATAACACTCTGGGGTTGGCACACAGATCTAGGTTAAAAAGGTAATATTCTTTCGATACCACCTTCGTCGGGGATCTAACAACTCTAGGGTCTGTTGGACTCTGAATCATAAAGTCTGGCGATGTACATTGAAACCATTTCAAGTCTCTGCAGTTGACACACAAACCCATGTTAAAAGGGGAATATACCTTCGATACCCTCTCATCGGAGTATACATTTACCTGAGTACCGATTACCTCCTACAAGTTGAATCCGATTGGCCCCACCTATCACCACAACTACACTCCTACTATGTTAGCACACGAACCTGGGTGAGATAAGGAATATTTTTCAATCCCTTTCCTTTGGAGCTCAAATAACCCATGAATTTTCCCAGTCCGATGGAAGAGACTCCAACAACCATTCTTTCAAAATTAAGCCTACACTTCGAACCCCATATGTGTATTTGGACGATCTTCTCTCTTAAATCACATTAATGATGAAGATAATGCTTGGATTTTGAAATAGTCCTCGTACACATACAATTTATTACACATTTGGAGTGAGTTAATACATATGAAATGACCCTAAACCCTCATTTTTCACTCTATCTTCCTCCGTAAGCTGGAAAAGTGCTCCAACTTTCTCTAATTAGCTCTATAATACTTTGAAATCGTCTATTTTGACTGAATTGTAAGTATTACTCTTTTCTAACATTACTTGTCTCCTTACAGTTGATTCATTATTTTTTGGGGATTAACTCATGTTTCAACTCCGTTGATACAAGACACAGACAACATTTCATTATGGCAAGTCAAAATACTAGGAGACCCAAGGACTTTGTCTACTTTCAGTCAACCTCTACGCTTGTAAATTCTTCTTGCCAAGTAGAGGTTTTGGTAACAGACACTACCCATCACATTGGTGAATACCAAAGCCTCAGATACGACGAGATCTATAGGATTTTCAATACTGGAGATTTTTCTCCAGAAGATGAAAACCTGGAGATATACTAGAACATACAAAAATGTGGCATTCGTCTAGTTGTTGCTCGATTGCCCCTTTTTCTTTACAATGAAGCAGCCTAGTGGTGATTCCAACAGTTTGACCCAAACACTACAACCATCATAAGCAAACACAAAAGGCACGTAGCATCCCTAAGGCCCGAAGATATCAACACGAGATATCACTTACCCACACCTGCATGCGTTCTCAATGAGCCATTCTTAAAAGGTTTCGCTCAAAGAAACAAAGAACCAACTAAATTGATGAAATATTGGTGGGTAGATGAAAACAAGACTCTCAAGTAGGGACAGAAGTTGGTCCCCACATAGGAATTCAAAGAACCATACAAAAGTTGGTCGCCATGCTGAATTGGTTGTACGACGAGGAAAAAATCACACACTTTCAAACATATTGGCTACCATTGGCCCATACCATCGTTAAAATGGGACAGGTGTTCAATTGGGTAGATATCTTGGCTTTCAACATATGTCTCCACATGAAAAATATTCCAGGTATGAGAAAGCCATACTTTTATATGTCATCCTACCTGATTGATGCCATATGTTCCTCTGTGCAATTTATTGACCTTGGGTGGAATTGGGACCGGGGCCAACCCTCTGTACATGTGTATTGATCTAAATTATGGAGCATAAATTACAAAAGGTATTTTTACGACATCTGTAACTACGTGCTCACCCCTCTCTAAACTGTACTTTTTGGTTTCCCTATGCACAAAATTTCCATCGAATCCCGGACTGGAATGAAAGGGGTAGCAGACTGGTACCTGGGAAAATACTACTCATACAATTGGGTGTATGGTTCCACAGGGGCCCCACATCTTTAACCTTACTTTGTCCCAAACCGTCTCCTAATGAGAGAAACCACTTATCAAATCATGAGAACAGGGGTCACCTCTCTTCTCAAGAGCAATAACAAAAAACTCTGACTTATGTTTCCTATCCACATAGGGAATTACACCATTTCTAAAGGTCCTCATGCTATAAAAGAGGCATAATCCCTACAAGATGTATGCATATGCCTTGGAGAGAAAAACGATCATAACCCACATGAACTTGTTGTTGGCCACGTCAGATATGTAGGTCTCACCCATCCTAACATACATGTGGTTGATTTTGAGGAAGACATGCTCAAAGGAGTTCTCTTCTATGAAGAAGTTTTACAAAAACTACCTAATGATGCTGCCAAAAAAGAATTGGAGTCCGAGCAAGAAGCAATGAAAAGAATTACATTGGACCAGTTTCAAAGATTGTTGCAAGAAGAGTAGGATAAATTGAAAACCAAAGAACAAGAAAAAATCAAGAAGGCAAAAACGTTAGAGCAAAAAAGATTGCAAGCTGAGGAATAGTACCAAAAAAATCAAGATGAGGATGAAAGAATAAAAAGGGAAAATGATATCAAATCAGAGTATGCTTCTCTCCAAAAGAATAAAGATGAAGAAGAGGCTAAGAGACTGGCTAATGAAGAAAAAGCTAAAAATTTGGTTGATGAGGCAGAGGCCAAACAATTAGCTGAAGAGGTTGAGGCTAAAAGGAAAGCAAACGAGCAATTGAAACAACAAAAATCACAAGAATTGAGCAAGGACCCAAGTGGTCCATCAACTCCCAATTTGGGCATTGTGAACATTCCACCCCAGGAATACACTCCCCTCAATGCCATCCCGAGTGATTCTACCTTCTCTTCGCAAGTTCTGAATTTTGAAGGCACTGTAGTGGCCATTGGAGATTATTATTATGATGATAGAACAAAAATCATTGAGAAGAGATCAAACAAGAAAAAAAGGGGAGAATCCACCAAGTCTAGATTGTCTACAGGAAGAGTTTTGGAGTGGAAAGCTATTCCTAACCCATAGGAGAATGTTATTCAAGAAGCTTCTGCCCTCCATGCATTCATGAGATTAAATGCCTCACTTGTTCTTGATGTGACCAACGCCTTAGGCACAACTAGAACCATAATTATAGAGTTGGAGGCATAATTGAAGATTATGAAGAATGAACTCACTTCAGATTTCGAAAATACCACAAGGGTGACTGAAACCCTCAATGCAAAAAAATTGAGCAAAGCTTTGCAAATGCAAAAGGACGAGATGAATGCAGAATTTGAGTTAAGGGCATAGACCCAACGTGACACCCATGCCATAGAATTAGAATGTATGAAATTGGAATTTGGTGATGAGATAGAACAACTAAAAGGGGAACACGCTGGAGAAGCTGCCAATATGTAGACATACTTAACTTAATCCAAGGGTCTCATGGAACAACAAAATTTCCAGATCCTGGGGTTAGTACAAGAAAAGAAAAAACTTGAAAAAAGCAATAGAAGAGAGAAAGACATCAATTCTTGTTGTAGAAACTATTAAAGCCAAGGAATTGGAATTGAATGAGAAACTTAAATTCGAGCAGAAAGAATTCCTATGTCTACTCATTTATATGCAGGCTGATCAAGATGATCAGTTAAATTTGCAGGACATAATAACTAAAATTCAAGGACAACATCAGGAGGCAAATGACACCTTTGTTCAAATTCTCAAATGACGAGAATTGTATAAACCCCCTGACTACACTACCACTGTATTCTAGGAAGGAAAAACTCAGGCATCCGGTTTTCTTCGACTCTTGGAAACCTTTCTTGAAAGATATTCAAAGCGTCCAAGAAGCAACAACTAATTCCTGCAAGAAGTTGTGGAGTAGCCTAGATGATCTCATGAAAGAATTTGAAATGCATTTGATGCCCCCCATCAACGAGGCAACACCTGCCACAGTAAGAATAGCTGAAGTGGAGGAACACAGGGGAATTATCAAGGTAAACATTGGAAATTTAACTCAAGTGAAAAAAGTATTCCTAGAAGAACACATGTTGAAGCCTGTCAGGCTCATTAGTATGACCCAACACTTTGTGAAACACACCGCACATGAGTTTAATCAAGAAGTGTCCACTAAAGTTTGTGATGGGGAACTAGTCATGGAAAAAGTGTAATCAGGCAAGCTAGAGAACATAATGAAGGATCATTCCCTTTGGGAAGAGTATCAAGACTAGATGCAGGGGCATGACAAATCGTGATGACAATTTTTTTGTAATCAATCCAAATGTCTCGTTCCTTCTGCTTTGTAATTTTATTTTCGATTAGGAATATGAAGAGTCATTTTTTAAAACTACCCTGGGCTCATGGTTGAGCCATGAGAATGTAAACAATCACTCTAAAATTATAAAAGAGGAGGACTACCCATGAAAAAGGGCTTTTGGTTTTCAGATTGTAGCTGAACAATACTGTTACTGTATGTTTAATTTGAACAAGAGACATTTTGAGCATCTTGGTGCGAATATGTATGAATGAGATGTTTCTACATATGCATGTTTATTTATGTGATATGTGAATGTTGGTTTTATGAATTACTTCTAGACTAATTTTCGCATGTTTACAGTTACCGTGATTTTCATTCTAAGTGCAGTGACAATATAATCAATTAGTGAATCAATTAGTTGTTTCTAACTTATTATATTGTTAAGTCTTCATGTTTCTTTCCCTTAAGAATTATTTATGTGCAAGTGATACAAATATTTAACTGCACTTATCTTTTAGTTTGTTCTTGATTAGGATATGATAGAATATAATAGAGTAGAAGAGCATCTTAGGACCGTGGATAATCATTTTAGTTTAGAATTAGGTTTTTTTTAGAGTTTTTATTCATTTGAGAACCTTTGGTTCGTAGATTCATATTTAGATAGTTAAATTAGTTAGATTGGTAACTAGGCCAAAATTTGGGCGGAAACACCATTTCAAACGAGAGTGGGTCTAATTGGGACCTGCCATCAGACATTCTCCCTTACTTGATTAAACAGGTCATTCTGGCCCGTCAACAAGGTGTTGTATTGCTTTGCCTCCCATTGGGTAATGAAGCAATTTTTCATTCTTTGTAAGCTTTATGTTATGGTTTTGTTTATTCATTGCATTTGTTTATTTTTCTTATCAATGGTATAACCTTGAGAATGAAAGATTTCATTCAAGTTAGGGTTTCTAATTCTATTTTCATTACTTTGTTTGTTATCGAGCACAACCACTAGATCTAGAGATTTTTCTAACCCTTGTTGCAGATTTCCAACAATACTTCACTTGTTGATGTCGTTGTGCCATGTGACTAAATTTGAATAGTCCACACACTCGTTGAGCCAACTTGGTGGCATGACACTACTTGAACTCTCCATGTGTGCTTAAGGACTTTCTCCTTTGCCCTAATGAACATTACTTGTCATTCTTCCTTGGTGATGTGACATCCTCTTATTCGTCTAGAGTCTTTAAATGTAACTTCACTCAGATACATGGATATATGGTTCCTCGACTATTCCATCCTTGAATATTATAAAATAGAATTAAATTTAACATTTGGTTAAGTGAAAGCATTGTGCAACATTAAAAACACATAAGGCGAGAATCCATTGGGCTGGGAAATTTTAAGAATCCATACTTATTTAAAGTGTAGAAACCTTGGTGAATCTTGTTAATTCTTAAAATACCAAATATAAAATGTTTGGTGATAATTTTGTAAAAATATTCTAATTTATAAGGATTTTATATAGTTTGTATTAAAATTTTGGCATTTTTTAAAGTAAAATAATTTTATTATTTAGAATTTGGGCAAATTGCTTTCAGAAAAAAGAGAAATTGGCGAATCTTTTTTTTTTGGGAAAATACATGGAAAATTAGCCCATGGGCGAAATTTAGCCTCTAAAAGTTTCCCTGCCCTCAAGCATGTGGAACCAAAATAATTATAAGATGGGGTTAGGTTTGTGGGAGGACTTGTGAAACCAAGAAATATCATAAGTGAAGACCATGCAATGTTGCAAACTTGGAATATCAATAGGACCCATTTTAATCTTGTTCAAGTTCAAATCTTCAAAACACTTGCATGATTTTCAAAAAGGAAGGGGGTTTTGACTCTTGTAATATGAACAATGGTGCCATGTGGCATCTTGGAGGTGCCACATGTCCTCTTGGTCCTTTATGTTGACCTGTCACATTGTATGATGTCCTCTGAGCTTGTTACACGTCTTCTTAATTCTTGCTTGCGATGGACTTATTCATGTTCCACAGACTTTCCATACTTAAGATTGAGTGATTTCAAGTTCTTTTATCCTAAAGGTGCACAACATCATCGCACATACCCAAAAATTTAGAAAGCATAATTAAATATTGGCTTGGGTCAATGGAGGGACTTGTGCAGACACATAAAACAAATAACTTAGAATTTGCTTAGCCCAACAAACCCAAAATGTTTAGGAAACTCAACTAAATCCATTTTGAAAGAGGAAATTTCACTTAGCCTGGCCACATGTTAGACTCGGAGCAACCACCTTTCTTACATGATTCGTTTATGCTAATTTAATGTTTCTATATGGAAATATATGATAGGCTCACAAACCTTCCATACTAGTAATGCTAGCATCATCATGTGACATGGGTATATTTGAGCATGTCCCACTGTCCTTTATTTATGTCCTTGTTACCCCTACTACATGAGCCTTTCCCTTCTTTGCAAACCTGAAATGATATGAATTTCATTTTAACTCATGCTCAAGCATGTATAGATCTTCATATTAAAATAACACAATCTATCCAAGATCTTGGACCCAAAAAACTAAAAGCATAGTGAATTCAAAGGTCGGGTCCATATAAGAACTTATGCCTCTAATAAACATAAAGTGCACAATCTTACTGGACTCATGAACCTGAAAATATAATATAATTCCGTGAAATTAGATGTTGGGTCTGGAGTGAAGTTTCTGATAAAAGAAACATAAAGCATATAATCCCCTCACATTCACAAACCAAAAATATTGTATGTCTCAGTGAAACAAAGAATTGGGTCTGCAGAGAAGGTTGTGCGAGTTAAAGTCCAAAAGGACATGATAATGCCCATATTCATGAAAAGGAAAGGACCAAATTTAGTTAAAGGTGCATTGGGTTCATAGCTGGAGTGGTGCAACTTGGAATGCAAAGAACCCAAATCCACTTGATGATTAATAAATTTTATTGAATGAGAATAAGTGCATAAAATCCCAAAATAAGAGGGCCAAGACACTGATGAACTAAGATCCATGAAAGCTACAACCAATCATAGAGCTCCACACGACAACCACATCAAAGCCACTTGGATTACGCTTTGACCAATAAGGTGCTACCATGTGGCAGTGTGGGCCACTATTATTTATTGGACAATTTCAATCCTCAAGGATGCAATTAGAAATTTTATTGACATCCAAAACACAATTTCTAGATGCATCTAAACCCAATGTACATTTGTCATTACTCTTAACATATTAACTTTCAAGTTTAATAACTTTCGAGGTTCCCTTTTATCCATTGCAAAAATAATTTATTCTTGAAATGAAAAAGCATAATAAATATGTATTTCCAATGTAGAAGTTATGAAAATGAAAATTATTCAAATCCAAAAATAACATAATGTATGCAAGGTTATTTAAAAATAAACACTACAATGTAAATACAAGTTCCAAGTTATTTCAACTAAAATGTAATCTCTCATACAAAATAAAATACAAGTTATTTTAATAAAATAAATCAATCCTTCATCGCAATCAATAGACATTTTATAATTCTACATTCATTGCAATATATATTAAGATATACATTAATTCATCGAGACATTTTATAATTTTACATTCATTGCAATATATTCGAGACATGCATTAATTCATTTAGACATTTTATAATTCTACATTCATTACAATATATTTGAGATATGCATTAATTTATCTAGACATTTTTAATGATGCATTTATTGCGATATATCTTAAGATATGCAATAATTCATCTTGAAATGTGTAATAATTCTACATTCATCTAATAATTCTACATTCATTGCAATATATCTTAAAATATACATTAATTCATCTAGACATTTTATAATTCTACATTCATTGCAATATATTTGAGATAAGCATGAATTCATGTAGACATTTTATAATTTTACATTCATTGCAATATGTTTGAGATAAGCATGAATTCATCTGACATTTTGTAATTTTACATTCATTGCAATATATTTGAGATAAACATGAATTCAACTAGATATTTTATAATTCTACATTCATTGCAATGTATCTTGAAATATACAATAATTCATCTTGAAATGTCTCAATCACATAGTACATATGTCAAACAAAATCCATAATGTTTCTTTTCTAAATGCTAGATCCAAGTTAAAGGTAAATGCAAGTTTCAAGATATTTTAACATAAGGTTAGTCTTTTGTACATCAAAAGGTTAGTCTTTCATCATCGTAATAATAATAATCTATTTTTAAAGTCAAAACCAAACCATATACTAAATTGGTGTATGAGACCCTCTTGTATGTAAAACAAAGTATTCATTACAATATATCTTTACATTATTTCATCTGAATTGTCTCAACCACTCACATAGTCATAGTAATATGTTTATCCTAATGCACATTAAAATCATTTCTTCTTCATAATACTAATACTAACCCTGGGTGCCAGTTCAAAGTTTTTTTACCCGAAAATAGGTCTTTCCATAAAAGATTACCCGTGATAGATGAGGTTTTGATTCAAGAAGTGTACTCCATATGCCACTATGGCAGAAGTTCGAAGTTGCTTTCATATAGAAAGAGCGGAATCTCTCAGGCCGGATTACCAATTACAGTGCCAACCTCGGCCAATTGTTATCTTCAAGGAAAGCGTTTTTTCCAAACCGAAAAAAAGGCCGGATTACCACTTACAGTGCCAACGTCGGCCAGTTGTTATCTTCTAGGAAAGAGTTTTTTCCAAACCGAAAAAAAATATTGTGGAGTGGCCTTAAATGCATCATGGACCCCTTAGCACTTAGAATCCTCTTTCAACCAGCGCTGGATTGACATGTGGCAAGGGCACGATCTTTGAACATGGGTATAAAGACAGTTTGACACGTAACAAAAAGCACCTAATGCACTACTTTACCTTCCAGTCTAACGTCAATCCTTTCGGTGAAATTTGATGTCAACCCAGTTAATTCTCAACGGAATTCCAATTTTTTTCTGAAAGGCTGACAACCAAATAACGGTGATCCACTCAACGCAAAGTAATTTCATTCCCCATAAGGGTGGAATAAAGGGGTCAAACAATAATATGTCATGGGGAATGTTCACCCAGCATTTTTAAAAGTCAGTATCAGATTCCTAACGCTAAGACAAACAGTACCCGGGAAGGATTTCATCCATTAATCTGATCCGGTCCTGCTTTCACCCCGCATTTTTAAAAGTCAGTTAGATTCCTAACGCTAAGACAAACAGTACCTGGGAAGGATTTCATCCATTAATCTGATCTGGTCCTGCTTCTGTCGTTTATGCTCAGTGTTCGGCTCTTGAAGGTAATGTGGTATTCGTTCCTCTTTCTTTGTGTCAATTTTTTTCAATTGTTGGTACTCATGTTTATGTTCAGAAGATGAGATTACTCTGCACAATTCTTTGCATGCATAATTTCCCCGCATTTCCTGGCGTAGCAATCAGATTATGAAA
>JASDQU010102907.1:137343-160888 GCA_032191745.1 Picea mariana | reverse complement strand
ATGTGAAGCTGTGGCAGACGGAAAAGTGCTCAAAACCTAATAGGTAAGTTTGCACAGCAAGTCTAATAGAGCTAGGGTTTGCTTCAAAATAGTATGAAACCATTTATGTGTGAGAGGCATGTTACTTAGCTAGGTATCAATACATGGGTAATCATGTTTTAAATGTGTTTATCATAGATAGTGATTGGGTATGAGATGAGGAGAGGGAACATCAAAATTGGGATTTGTGTAGTGAGGATCACATGACAACAATTGCGTAGTGCGAGGGTATGCACAACGTTTTCATAGCGCGAAACAGGGTTTGTGTTGCAGGGGATTTTGAAACTTGTTCGAGAGGGAAGAAACCAACTTGCAGGTCTAGAATGTGTGCAAAGGGATGAAATATGACGAAGAAGGATGTAGGATTTGATGTGGAGATGGTTTGAGAGGGAATAGTACCCGTTTGAAGTGAAAAGACCCTTTATATCATTTAAGTGACTTGTGCAGTGTGCCCAGTTTTGTATATTTTCATGGTACAAATGACATAAATAACCATCAAGCACTTGCACTAAATTCATTACATGTGATCATGCTCATTAAAATGCTTTGACAAGACCTCCCTCCTAAACTTATGAATTTAATTATGACATATCATTTCCCTTATATGAATTCATTTTGGACTTCACAACAAGGACCCTTAAAAAATCTTTCATGATGACAAACAACTCATGGACCTTTCAATGACTTCTTCACCTTCATAATATGTGATGATATACACAAACCATTGACTCAAACTTGTGATTTTGACTCTTATTTGGCATGCACCTTACCCCGTATTTTATCAATGACCTAAGGTTTCTTGAGCCATCCCATGAATCCCTATATACACAAACCATGACCCAATTTAGGAATGACTTGGTCTTCCTAAGACCATGGCATGACTTTGCAAACTTTAGAAAAAATATAATTCTTATCCTAAAAATACTGATGCTAACAAATTGTAGATGGGTAAGGACCAGAGTAATGGGTGGATATGATTCCACAAGAGAGGGAAATTAATCGGGGTTTTGAGTGGTTTCCACATGCCTTGAGTCTCAAGAAATTTTGATAAATCATTTTTATCATTTATTCATTTATCCCTTTGAATTATTAAACAACCAATCATTGAATTAATGTAAGAGGTTGGTGAGGGAGTCAACTCACCTACTAATGGAAACATGGGTTGAGTGCAATCATTCTTGGGGGAAGAGTAAGAGTCAAGAAAGCATGGGAGAAGAAGGAAATATAAGTAGGAAGGAAGCGAGTTTTTCAATTGAGCATGAAGTGAGGAAAAACTAGAGTTGAGTGTTGAAAAAGAGTAGGTAGCCATTTTGTTTGTAAATATAGCTTGTTGGAGATGGAAATTGCATGAAGATTTAAGCTATTGTGCCAGTGAATGAATTCATGTTGAGGGAATTATCCCAGATAAAGTGAGGTTACTTTTGTGAGAACTCTTGTTGCAGTTGGATTTATTGGAGACCACAATAGAGAGATCCCTGGATGGTCTATGTTGGAGCCCAAAAGGGGATGGATATTATCTGAGGGATTGTAGTGTAGAGAAGGAAATATCATCCCTTGGGTTGTGTATACTTATGGGGAAGAGATTTGGGAGATTTGAATTACTATAAGAGTCATGTCACTATGATTTAGTGAGTTTTGGGTTGTTTGAGTGGATTGTAGACACCCATAGGAGCTTGTTATTCTTTGTGGCTTCATAGCCCCAGCTTGCGGGTGGCTTGTTGTAGAGAGAATTGGTGCAATGGAACCTACAATTGGGTGGAATTTCCATTGTCTACAGTTGGGTGGAATGTCCATTGTCTACAGTTGGTTGTGTTAAATGTTTTTAAAAGATAAGTGTTTTGATCATTGTGTTATTTAATGTTAAGTGTTGTGTGTAAATTTTGCAATTTAATTTGTGTTTTATGTGATTGAATGTTGTCGTGCATGCTTAAATAATATGCATTCAAGAATTTAAAATTATTGATAACTGCATGAGCTTATATACCATGTTAGGCATATTTTCTACATTTGAATTGGTATGTTAGTCGATTTAGTAGTAATGTGGCCCATCAAGGTAGTTGGGTACGCTACAATATGATATCAGAGCGAAGGTTTCAACACCGGACTAGTATGGGCCAAAGTCCGGCACAAATTTGACAAATCTACTATTGTAGAGTTTTGATTTGTGTCAAATTGGGGAAATTTGTAAAAACAGAGTGAAATCCCCAAATTTATAATCAAATTCAGGCCAAATTTGCACTCAAAATTGTCAAAGAGATGATTAATTACGTCGATTTGCAAGTTGCAGAGTTAAATTTGGGGTAGAAGGTCGAAATTCATGTTTTCATCGTGACTTTGACATTTGGAGAATCAAAAAAACATATCACATTGACATTGAAATCAATGATTTAGATTCATCTCAGATCAGTCTAAAAATTCTAAGTTCATCGAAGATAATTTCTTGGTTCACTGAAAAAGAATTTGAAGTTAGTTGAAACATAACTTTTTTCAAGTTCACCAAAAAAGAATTTTTTCCAAGTTTGTTGAAAAAGAAGTTTTTATGATTTTGTCGAAAAAGAGGCTTTTCATAGTCCTTCAAAGGAAGAATTTCTCAAACCTTTGAAAGAAGAAATTTAAAAACCACCAATAGAAGGATTTTGGAGACCACCGTTGAAATAAATTTGGTGACCGTCGAAAGGAGAAACCTTCAAATTGTTGATGGAAGAAATAGTTTGATCGTCGATAAAAGGAAAGGGGGATGATGACATGGATATATCAGGTGTTGACTGATGGACATCAATGCCACATCAAAATCCACGTGTCATGCCACAGGAGAAGAATAACTCATAATTAGATAAAATTTAAAGGGTTTGTCCATAGAAAGGAGGCATACAAAATTGTTAGTGGGGATCATTGGACACCTCTGCTTCAAATCTCTGAAAAATGAAAATTAGTGGTTTTTGAAGAACATGGTGGTGCTTAGTGACCAGGACATGGGTGAAGATGAAATTTTTACAGGGATTTCAAAATGCAGGAATGGAAATACCTAGTGGTATTTTGGCCTAATTCTTAAGGGTTTGGAGTGGAGGTGCCAAAACAAGGTAAAATACACTATTCCAGACCACTTTTTGGGTATTTTTGAGATCTTCAAAGGGGGAAAAGGGACCCTATATCAAAAATTTGGAAAAATCATATACTCAACATTTTACCCATTTGAAAAGACATCCAACATTTTTTTATGGAAGCTATCCCTATTTTTCTTTGTTTTGGAGATAGTAAATTTGGCTAAAAATTCTATAGGAAGTGTAAAAATAACAAAGTAATCAATTCCCTATTTACACAAAAGTTGATTGGAGCATTAGATTCCAAATATGAAGGTTTTTGTGTACTGACTACCCAGAATACTAATGCACCTAATATACAATTTTTTCTTGGTTTCTGACCTGTTTTCTTTGTTGGCCCTTGGTTATGGAAGAAAGTGAAGATCAAGAAAGAAAAGGTGAAATGAGCACTTCGTGGAAGACACAGTGACTGTCACTGGGTTGAAGTGAGCAGAAGAGAAGAAAAGATGGAGGGAAATATGGAAAAGCAAGCTGTGGGATGAGGATATCAAGGATGACATATCAGCAAGGAATATGGGCCAAGGACAACTCAGCAAGCGGGAAAAAGCCACTGTTGGATGCTTTGGAACACCACACGAGAAGGAAGGAAAGACAGGCTGGCGAATACCAGAAAAAGCGGGTCAAGTTGACCTAGGTTTTAGACACCTAGGGTTTTGGCACTTAGGTTTCGATCTAAGGTTTTCGGTGAGGTATTGTAATGTATAAATAAAAGGTCAAGAGGACCTGGGTCGGGTCGGTACGATATTTTGGTTGATCTAGCTTTATTGTTGTGGTGAGATATTATTGTATTGTGAGAGAGAAGTGTTGGGTGAGAGAGACTTATGGTATTGTAAGATCTTCAGTTGTGTGTGAAGGTCAAGTCCTGTAGTTGGGCGCACAGGAAGGGGAGAGAAAGAGAGAGAAGAAAGAAGATTTTCTAGCTGAGAGCGCAGACAAGAACTGTATGCTTTATCTTAATAAATCATAAGCACGGTTTTGTGGATGTAGACCTAGAGAGAGGGTGAACCACGTATATATTGTGGTGTGTGTGTGATTGATGGTTTGATATTTGTCATTGTTATATTTTTATTTACATTACTGTGTTAGATAAGATCTATAGTTGTGCAGGATAGGTCTAACTTGATAAGTGTTAGATGCATATTGAGTTGTTGTTGTACTGGATCCACTTGATATTCCCTTGGTTGTAGACATCTCTATCCTACAACCCCCTCATAGCTTCTTCGGGTGAGACTGCATCTGCTTCGCAGGTGTTGCCAAAAGGACCATTAACTAGGGCTTGTTGGTGCGCTCTTGGAGTGAACCTTAGGTCTACCCCTGTGCCAAAAAATGGTTCTGTTGTCGAGATAGTAATATTCTTGAGGGAATGTCAAAGTGGTTCCCATCGGAGACAGAAACTCAAAAGTGGATAGAGGATCAAGAGAAGGAATTCGCTGAAGCCCAGAACAAGAACCCTAATCTTAGTACAAAAGATTAGTTGGAGAAATATATCTTTACCGACATTCACGAGATATTATTTGGAGGGATCCATCAAGAGCTATATGAGTGGTTAGCTAGGCTAGAAGATACCCAGTTCGAGATAAGACCTAGATATCCTGTAGTTTGGACATCGACATTGATCTAGAAGGTTAAAAGGTTTGATAATGTTGTATCCATAGCAGTAGATCACTGGTTTGATAGAACCATTGGAGGGTATATCACCAAGTTTGTTGTTGACAGAGTAGATTCATACAACCAAGATGAAATATATTTCTTTAAAGGACCCAGAGGAAAATTTTTACAATTCCTAAAGTTGAGACTCAAGATGTTGTTGCATGAGAAGAACATCTTGAAGATATAGTAGATCGAGAAGATTTGAAAAGGCTAATGTTCAATAATTCGGACAACGACAGCAACACATAAGCTAGACATATGCACAGTGGGAGAGTATTCTGAGGGGTTCACCTTGAGAACTTGTTTATGAAAAACTACGGGGAAGAGGGTTTCTACAATGGAGAAGAGGCATATCTGACAGACGAAGAACATTCAGAACCCACCAGAGAAAAAGAAGGGGAAGTTGAAGAACTTCATCGGAACAAGCCATAAACCTCAGGAACTGTGCAGACCACTGAAGTAAGTACTATTAAACCTCATATTGCCTTAAGAGTGCTAAGTAATCAGAATAGTCAGAATCACCAGAGTCCAAAAATTACTATTACTAGCAGTTCATCATCTACTAAGACAGGAAACCTAGTCAGCTCCATGGCAGATGAGATGAGGCTCCCTATCTTTAGAGGAGATAGATCTGAAGATCCTGATCAACATTGGCTTCTATGTGAATCCGTATGGAACATTAAGAATGTCACAGATGAATTTGTTAAAAGAAACTAGTTTAGCACTACACTGAGGGATCGCGCGTTGAGTTGGTACATGAAGCTTGTCCAAGGACTTACACAACCAAAGCCACTGAATGAGATCAAGAACGTGTTGATTGCAGAGTTCAAGAAACCTAAGTCGGAGTCACAATGTATTACAAAGATGAAGGAGATCAAGCAGAAGGTAGTCAAACCTGTTTGGGAGTTCAACCAGAGATTCAAGACCCTAACAGGCCGATTAAATTGTAAGATCTCGAACAAGCAGAACAAGGAATGGTTCATCACTACACTTTTACCACACATCAAAGTTCCATTGATGCAGCAGAAGATTGCTTCACAATTTGAGGCATTGGAGATCTCCATGAAGCTTGAATCAACCCCTATGGGAGAATCTAGCTCAGGTATGATTCAGATCTTGAGTCAACTAACTAGTTTGTCTCTATAGGTCGAAGACATGAAGAAAGACAAGGGAAAATACAAAAGAGAAGACATATGGTGTGCCAATTGCAGATCAAAAGGTCATGACAAGGAACATTGCCCTCTATTAAATGAATACTTGGCTTCTGGAGCTCCGAGCCCCTTGAACCAAGTCACCTTACCTTGGTGTGAAGTATGCAGAAATCAGCATTGCCCTGGTGAGTGCTATTACGTGCATAAATACGTTCAAACACCCACAAACTTGTACTGCGCATTCTATAAATCAGTAGGGCATGATGATAGATATTGTAGAGCTTATGATCTCATGCACAAAAGATCGAGAGATATATATAAGATCCAAGGTGAAGTACATCAAGAAGGAAACACTACGCAGTATAACTCCCCAGGAAGAGGAAACTTCAATCCTCACAGTGGATTCAGAGGACGAGGACGAGGAGGAGGTATAGGTCGAAGATGAGGACAAATATCCTAGACATATAGCAAGGGATTGTCAGAACCCTTGCACCACTTGCATTTATTGCAACTCCTTCGAGCATGTCATTGAGGACTGCCCCGTGCTACTAGCCAAGCTTTAGGAAAGATGAGGACCCCAGCAGAACCCACAAGTGCAATTGATATATGCTAAACCTCATGGAGAAGACCCTAGAGTCGTTGTTATCACTCAAGGAGGCACTGCTATAGGAGAAGATAGAATGACCAAGGAAAGATCGTTGAATACTTAGGTATCAGGAAAGTTGCAGAGAAGACTCAAAATTTTGATGTGAAGAAAGAAAGACAAATCTTTGAGGAAACAAGGCAAGAGCTCAAAGAAGGTCAAGGTTCTTCCTCAAAGACACGACCAGAAATTAGAGAATATGGGATGCCTCAGGAATTTGATCAGTCGACTTCACCAAGAGGAGGAAAAGAGGTTAGTAAGCTCATCGAATTTTTATACACTTGTATTAAGTTGATTCAGGATGAAAATGTTGTGCAAGAGCTACAGAACTTAATCAGACAGTACGAGCTAGGAAAGATAAACCCCTTACTGAATCGGGCAAGACACCAAATTGGTAAGAAGAGAAGGACAAATAAATAATTACACTTGAATGCTCAGATAGGATAATATGATATAGACTATGTGGTCCTCGACTTAGGGTCGGATGTCAATGTCATGACGAAGCAAACTTGGGCACTAATGGGAAAACCAAGGTTGATATGTTCCCCTATCAGACTTAAGATGGATAATCAGCAATCTTTCATCCCATTTGGACGATTGGAGCATGTCCCTGTGGACATCAACGGGGTAAGAACATTTTTATATTTTGAGGTAATTGAGATAGTCGATGATAGTCTCCCTTACCCTGCACTATTAGGAATCGATTGGGCCTTTAACAATTCCACTGTAGTTGATCTGAAGAAAATACGTATGACCTTTGAAAGAGATAGCCTTCGGTTCATTACACCCTTAGATCCATATGAAGGTTCATGGTACACAGAGCCCATCATAGAAGAAGACCACGCATACAAATTGGAAAACATCTACAAACTAACAGCCAGACAAAAAGATTACATCAACCCTATAGACGATCGAAATCTAAGTTGGTGAAGTGACAACCCGTGTTCATCAGATTCAGAAGAAGCATTGGAGAACTGGTAGAACCATATGTATGAAGTATCTACTAGAAGATGTGCTAGATTAACCATAGAATTTCACTGGATCGGCACAACAGTGAGTAACTTACCCACATTTGATGTTCTGAATCCTTTAGAAGCCTTCCTATCAGACATTGAAGCAAATGTACCAACACAACATAGACTGTTGCCCATGGATGAGGCCCTGAAATCTAAACCAGCAAGACGGTGGGGGACACATAAAAGCAATATTACAGACTGGACACAATGTCGAACTTTAATGACATCACAATTCTCAACACAAGTAGTAAGTTGTGAAGTAAGGTACACTAGTCGAAGATTCCCAAAGAACCATGTGTGAAGCTACGAAGTGGCCTAGAGCAAAATCCCTCGAGAACAATGGGTGCAAAAATTCATTAACATGCTGGATATGACCCCTATCAACTGGTACCTTCAAGAAGAGTCGTGCCTCATCACTGCAGACTAGGAAGGTATGATTCAAAATTTTGTAACCACCTTTTTATTTGAAATTGAATATCCTTCAGTAGACCAAGCATTATAGATTGTGTGAAAGAAGGTATTCAAGGAGACATCTAGCCTCCTTATAAAACAAGAAGAGGACGAATGGACTGCGCCTCTCCAGAAATTGCAGAGCTACTATAACATCAATTCCGATGACGATGATGATCCCAGGAAGGTGAACATTGCAGAAACAGAAGGCCAAAAAAATGTGGAAGGATCGGGAGTTGAGCTACCATTTATTGGTTATCCAATCAAGATTAAAAAATTCAACATTAGGACAGAGGAGACACTAAAGCTTGCCAATGTTGGATATTATTGGGATGTTGCTACCATTAACAAGATTACAGAGTTACTGCACGAGTATCAGGACTTGTTTCTGACCAATTTCATTGATATGAAGGGTATCAAAGGTCCTATGGGAGAGATGAGGATCCCTTTGAAACTAGGTGTGAAGCCAGTCAAGCAAAGACCTTACATATTGAACCCGAAATACAAGGAAAAAGTGAAGATTGAGCTCGATAGAATGTTGGAAGCAGAGATTATTGAACCTGTCGAAGAGTTGAAGTGGATTAGCCCTATGGTCATGCAAGACAAGAAGACAGGAGAAATCAGGATAAGTGTGGACCTCAAGAAGTTGAATGATCCCTGTCTGCATGACCCTTTCCCTACACCATTCATTGACGAAGTGTTAGACAATGTGGGAGGCCAGGAGGTATATTCCTTTGTAGATGGATTTTCAGAATACCATCAGATCCGGATTACCAAGGAGGACCGCCACAAGACCACGTTTTCCATAGAATGGGGATCCTACCAATATACAGTGATGCCATTTGGACTGAAGAATGCCCCAGCCATATTTTCCAGGGTAGTGGTCGAAGCATTCAAAGAATTTTTGCATAAATGTTTAGAAGCATATTTTGATGACTGGATTGTGTTTAGTTTGTTGAAAAACCATATTGAATGTCTAAGGCTAATGTTGGATAAATGCAGGTAGTGTCAAATTACTTTGAATTTGAAGAAGTACATCTTCTTCTCACCATTTGGAGTAATATTAGGCCATATTATATGTAAGCATGGATTGTTGGTTGATACATCAAAAATTGCAATTATAGTTGATTTTTCGCCTCCTACTTCAATCAAACAACTGCGCACTGTGCTAGGACATACTACCTATTACAGGAAATTCATTAAAGGATATTCCCAAATTACAGCACCGATGGAGAAGTTGTTGAAGAAGGATTGTCAGTTTAGATGGACAGAAGAATGCCAGACGAGCTTCAACACACTGAAACAAAAGAGGGTTACTTCACCTATTCTGGTTTTTCCAGATTGGAGAAAAGAGTTTCATGTGCATGTCAATGTGTCTTCTATTGCATTAGGAGCAGTATTGGAACAACCTAGAGAAGGGGATATTGACCATCCGTTAGATTTTTCTAGCAGGAAGCTATCTACAACCGAAATTAATTACACCACTACTGAGAGACAAGGATTAGCCATGATGTATGCATTGCAAAAATTATGCCACTACTTGTTGGCAGGACACTTTAAAATGTTCACAGATCACTCCACACTGAAGTACATAGTTAACAAGCCAGTTTTGGGGGGACGAATATGCAGATGGCTTCTGTTTTTTTAAGAATATGATTTTGAAATCATAGTTAAACCAGGAAGAATGAATAAGGGCCCTGACCACTTGTCGAGGTTGGAGCATGGTGAAGAACCCACCAGTTTGGAGGATACACTGTCGGATGCACAACTGCTTGCCATTATAAAGATTGACGACCACTTCACAGACATAGTCTAGTTCCTGTCAACAGGAATGGCACCTAGTGAGTACACGATTCCCCAGAAGAAACAGTTAGTGGTGCGCACTGCAGACTTTTCCATTATAGCCGGTCAACTATACAAGATGGGACCTGATGAGATATTAAGGAGATGCATTATGGAGACAGAGAGACCATTGATCCTCACAGAATCTCATGAAGGCATCGCAAGAGGATATTACATAGGGAAAGAAACTGCACAAAAGGTTCTTAGAGTTGGCCTTTGGTGGCCTACCTTACACAGAGATGCTAAAGATTATGCCAGAGCCTGTGATGTATGCCAGAGAGTCAGAAAACCATCACGAAGAGATGAAATGCCATTAGCACCGTAGATGACCCTACAAGCATTTGAAAAGTGGGCCATTGACTTTGTGGGACCTAAAACCCACCAGGAAAGCACACAGGAGCAAGGTACATAATTACTATGACAGAATACCTGACTAGATGGGTTGAAGCCAGAGCGGTTAAGGACCGTACATCTACACATTTTATATTTGATGACATAATAACCAAGTTTGGATGCCCCAAGATCCTTATGAGTGATCAAGGCACACACTTCATCAATAAGACAGTCGAAGCCCTGACTGAAGAATTTGTAGTCCACCATTAGAAGAGTACACTTTACCATCCACAAACAAATGGAACAGTTGAAGCATTCAACAAGATCTTGGAGACCGCACTGACAAATATTTGCAGTGTGAACAGGAATGACTAGGATTTAAGAGTACCCGCAGTACTATGGGCCTATATAAGCACTTGCAAGAAATTAACAATGCAGACCCCTTTCAAGTTGGTTTATGGTCGTGAAGTTGTTGTCCCAATGGAATACTTAGTGCCAAGATTAAGAATTGTTTCCTTTACAGGTATGGATGAGACTGACATTTTTCAAGAGAGACTTGCACAGATGGTTGAATTGGAAGAAGACATATTTATTGCAGGATTCCATCAGCAGGTTCAAAAGGAAAGAGAGAAGGCCTATGATGACAGGCACATCAAGAAGAAGGAATTCAATCAAGGTGATTTAGTATTGATTCATGACAGTAAATTCATGAAGCACCCTGGGAATTTTAGAACACATTGGATCGAACCATATGAGATCACCTATGTTACTGAAGGAGGAGTTGCACAGCTGAAGACATTGAATGGAGACTGGAAGGAAGGGTTGGTGAATGGGAGTCGGCTGAAGTTGTACTATGAAAACCAGCTACCTCGCAGCTCTTAGTAAACACATGAGGAAAAGGGTCTAGGTACCAGGTGCAGTTGAAACTAGGTACCAGACACAGAAAAGACATTTTGCACAAGGATGTGACGAAGGTATAGAGAAGAAAGAAAAGGCTGCACTCTGCAGCCCAAAGTCGAAGAAAAGGAGAAGGATCAAATCCAAAGTGCCTCGGTACGAGTCACAGGTTAGTGTTGGGGGCCTGTTGACCCTTGGTTATGGAAGAGAGTGAAGATCAAGAAAGAAAAGGTGAAATGTGCACTTTGCGGAAGACACAGTGACTATCACTGGGTCGAAGTGAGCAGAAGAGCAGAAAAGATGGAGCGAAGTATGGAAACACAAGTCATGGGATGAGAAGATCGAGGATGATATATCAACAAGGAATATGGGCCGAGGACAACTCAGCAAGCAGGAAAAATCCACCATTGGATTCTTTGGAACACCGCGTGAGAAGGAAGGAAAGACAGGTTGGCGAAGCTCAAAAAAAGTGTGTCAAGTTGACCTAGGGTTTTAGACACCTTGGGTTTTGGGTATTTAGGGTTTTGGCACCTAGGTTTCGACCTAAGGCTGTCGGTGAGGTATTGTAATGTATAAATAAAAGGTCAAGAGGACCTAGGTCGGGTCGGTACGATATTGTGGTTGATCTAGCTCTATTTTTGTGGTGATAGATTATTGTATTGTGAGAGAGAAGTGTTGGGTGAGAGAGCCTTCTAGTATTGTAAGATCTTCAACTGTGTGCGAAGGTTAAGTCCTGTAGTTGGGTGCGCAGGAAGGGGAGAGGAAGAGAGAGAAGAAAGAAGATCTGTTAGCTGAGAGCGCAGACAAGAGCTGTATGCTTTATCTTAATAAATCATAAGCACAATTCTATGGACGTAGCCCTATAGAGAGGGTGAACCATGTATATCTTGTGTTGTGTGTGTGATTGATGCTTTGATCTCTGTCATTGTTATATTGTTATTTTCATTAATGTGTTAGTTCAGATCTATAGTTGTGCAGGATAGGTCTAGCTTGATAAGTGTTAGATGCATATTGATTTGTTGTTGTACTAGATCCACTTGATATTCCCCTAGTTGTAGACATCTTTGTCCTGCAACCCCCTCATAGATGCTTCGGGTGAGATTGCATCTGCTTCGCAGGTGTTGCCGAAAGGGATAATAGATAGGGCTTGTTGGTGCACTCTTGGAGTGAACCTTGGGTCTACCCCTGTGCCAACATTCCTTTATAGTTGGAAAAATATGGACTCCTACCTAGACTGCACCAATGAGAACATGGCACAATTGACCATAAATGACAAAATTTAGAAAACTATAACTTTTATCTCAAAAATCAAATGAGGTATGAGTATAATCATTAGAAATGTGATTAACAAGAGATTTAGTCTAAAGGATCAGAATTTGGATTAGTGCATTTGTGTTCTTCATGAATTGAGAAGGATGACATGTAACCTAATTAATGAAATATTTTACAATATGCATAATTCTAATAGTGATTTTTGCATGCACATTTTTACATAATTAGAGGTACAAGTAGGACATATCTAGTTCAAAATGGGGACTAAAGATATGGAGGATGCACAAGGTTCTTGCAACCATAGAGATGAAATCAAAGTTTAAAATATCAGCCTAGGAAATGTAGAAACAAATTCCAATAGACATAGAAGTAGAGTGGAGCCTATAGTTTTGGTTGAGACAATGAAAAGTCTACAAAAATAAGTGTGGAACTATAGAGTAGATAATGAAAATATGATAAGAGATAAAGAAGAGAAAAATCACATTAATACTCAACTACTTCAAATTTTGAAGAATTTATAGAAGAAAATCAATAATGATTCCAACACAAGACATGAAACCATTGCATGTCATGCAACATATTACCAGTATCATGAAAGATTAAATGGATACAAAGGATTTAGGAACTTAAGAAATTCTAGTAGAAATCATCATTCACTTGGACATTCAACTAGAAGAGCATGTGTAGAGTCAAGGAGAAGCCCAAGTATGTCCCCTATTTGACATTTGAAGGAGGACCGATGTAACACCCCAAGTTTTGAGCCCCCATATTAAATAATGTATTGTTACATTGTTGAGAGGCCAGAGTGCCAAAACAATTATTAAAAGGCCATTGTTCCTAAGAAATGTAATTTTGTTATCATTATTAATAATAAATACATCGTTGGCTGCTAGACAGTCAAGGAATAGAGTTATAGGGGGATATGATTCCACAAGAGAGGGGGATTGAGGGTCCAAGTGATTATTTATTTTATATTACCCATTTTTTGTAATGGGGGGGGGGATCATTTACGTGTGATATTGGGGGAAGGCCAAGATATTCTTTACCCCCACGAATTACAAAAACCCATCCATGGTCTATGGAAGGGATTCGTTCTCCCATTGGAAAACACTCTCATTCATGTCCCCATTCTAGTGTTGTTGTTGGTCGCCTCACATGTTCATTCACCTGTTTTGATTCAATGTTCATCCTCTCTCGTGGATTCTACCCTCCATCCATTCCTTCACTCACTCATATTTTCTCATTTTGGTGTTTGGCTTGGGAAAGGAAGATAAATTGTTGAAGATCAGCCACGGTTTTGTTGGTTGTAGAGATTGTTGGTGTAATCCAACCATGATTTGAGGCATGCATGTATGATATGCTTAGCCTATGATCAAATTTGATCACAGTTGCAAGTCCTGAGAGTCCTAGCATGGAGATTTTGGACCAAATGCACTAGATCCCTAGAAGGAGAGGGACTTCCTGAGTGACTGTGTGGCAGAGAAGGGTGGAGGTCTATTTTCTTGGGTGGTGCAGGATGGGTAGAAGAGAGTTGGGTACTTGGATTTCCATTGGTTCTAGAGAAGCCTATGAGATCTTGAGTGATGACTTTTTTGGGAATTCAAGTAACACTCTGGAACCATCCTTGTCGATTCATAGCTTTGGCTCAGGGGTGACACTGTTGTTGAGACTTAGAACAACAGTGTCTATGGTTGGGTGTAACGTCCTTGGTTTTCATCCACTTGGTGTCTTCTTTTATAAAAGATAAGTTCTCTCTATTATGGTTTCCTTGCTAATGTATTTATTTCCACTGCATATCAAATTATTATATCTGAGATTTGTACTTATAATATGCATGCTTGCTAGTTAATGTTGTGCATGTATTTTAAGTTGTAGTATGAATATTGATCATTGCATGTATGTATTTCATGCTTCTTTCTTAATTAAGTGTTATTAGAGTCTCCAAATCAACCAAGAGGTGTGTCCTTGGTGTGGCATGCCATCTTGTGGGAGGCTGCGTATGTTATAGTAGATAACATAGAAGAATGGTAGTGGCGTTTCCTGGCTTGGGTGGCTGGGGAAATTAAAGATTGGTATCAGAGCTTCTGTTTAAAACATCAGACTGTTATAGGCCAAAAAAAGTGCAAATCAGGAAGATTCACTGTTACGGATTATATGTGTGTGTGTGTGTGCGCGCGCGCGTGCACGCGCACGAATTGGGGGAAAATGGTGGATTCAATGTTTGAGTGTAATCCCCCAAATTATTGAATGGATATGAGTTTGAATGATTCCAGGATTGTCTAAGAAGTTAATGGATTCGATCTGTGGAGTTGCAGAGTCGAATTCGACTTGGAAGGTGGAAAATTCGAGCTTTAATGGTTGTTGTAATGATAAAAAAAATTTGGAGAATCGACGGTTGAGATTGTGTTCGATCTTGGATCAACGGTCTCGATTCATCCTTGAAAAATTTTAAAAATTATAATGTTTGCAAGGTTTGGTGGAATTACCAAATCAATGGTTGGGATTGATTCAGCGATTTGAAAAATGAGGAACATCGAATTTTCCTATTGATTTAGGTTGTTTGGAGAGTTGGATCAAACCAATGGTCAAGATCCTCTTGACAGGGAGATCAACGACCCAGATTCACCTATGATTTTTTCAAAATTCTAAGTGTGGAAGTTCACCAACAAAAATCGTCGATGACTGATGGTCGAGGGTCAGAAAATTAGGTGAAGGGTTGAATATTGACCAGGTAAAATATCTTATCGTTGTTCGTCGATGATCGGGGATCGACAAACTATGGCAAAGTTTTTCTCTTTCCCAGACAAAGAAAATCTCTGATCGTCGATGGCTGATGATCAGGGATCGACAGAAAACCTTGGAAGTCCTGAAATCAGGAGTAAATTTGGACCCTTCATAGTCGGGTACACGTGTTCGAAGATTAGAAAGGGTTCATAAATTCAGCGTTCAGAAGTCCATGGGTGTGGTGGTGTTCAACATCGAAAAACCTTTGAAGTCTCAAAACCCAAAGTAAATATATACCATTTGTGTTGAGGACATGTGTCCACAGATCAGTTAATTCAGGAGTTTGGTGTTCGAGGAACTTGTGGTGTAGTGGGGAGAAGTCTCCCGAAGTTCTAAAATCTTGAATTTGTGAGGCACTGGGGTGACATAGCTTACTGACGTCACCTAGGGTGACGTGGAAAAACTTGGAGCTTGCCATGTGTCATCGTGTTTTGTGTCTTTCAAGGACCGTTCATGTCAATTATTATATGAAACGTGTCTCCCATTGGATAGGGCCACGTGTCTACGCCTTACTTTTTTCCACATGGTAGCAGATCCTATAGTCTGGAGACTTGGCACTCTGGAGGATTCAATGCATAAGCAGTTGGGGTCGAGGACTCTCGAAGTCCCGAAGGATGAATTCCATCTCAGCCATTGATTACAATATACACATGGAGCAATATCCCAAGCTCCAGAGACTTGGTACTCTGAATATTTTTAGTTGCAAGTTGTTTGGGTCGAGAAATCTCGAAGGCCAGAGTTAATATCCACTGTTAATTGGGACAAGGTACATGGCAACAAATCCTGCAGTCTAGAGACTTGGCACTTCGGAAGAGTTGAGAGTGTGGACATACCAAAAATCCTAAATTCGGAGTCTTGAATCTCCTGTTGACTCTCAATCTCATCCCTCGATCTATTTTCAACCAGACGATCTCTGATATAGTATTTCTAACACAAAAAATCACCTGGAAGGATTTGGCCCGTGGTTTCAATCCGTGGTCACTTGGGAAAGTGGTTTGAAGGAAGCACTTACGCAAAATTGATTTTTGTATCAACCTAGGGATAACATGGAAGTGTTATTTATTAAAATTCTTCATGAGTTGAAAGTATCTGTAGCATTATTGATAAATTGTGTTTATCATATGCTTAAATCTGACAAAATGGTCACTTGCACATTTTACAGAATTATGGGATTTACACACATAAACTTATAATGTGTATTGAAGAAATGGAAGAAGGAGAGGGTTCCTCCATCCATGATAAAGAGGACGAAGGCCAGAATACCAGAATTGACAATGCAGAGACAAAATCCAATGGATGCAAGGGCCGAGGGGAGCAAGAGACATTGCTAGAAACTGTGAAGAGACTGAAACTTGAAGTGCAGAGCTAGAAGGAAGACAATGAGAGGATGATGAGAGAGCAAAGTTAGATAAATTATCGAGTGTTGCAGAGCTTAAATCAGTTGCAAGGTCAAGCCAAAAATGTCTCAAAGCAAGAGGAAGAAGGCAGTTGTCGTGAAAGAAGAAATGACCATGGAAGAGCAGGTTATTCCATAAGTTCTACTAGAGCTCATAGACACCACTCACTTCCTTACTCAACAAGAAATTTTTATGCATCTGAATATTCCTTAAGGAGTCCAGAGGTGGACAGTTTGCAAGGAGAGATGAGGAATCTCAAGCCACCATCCTTTGATGGTGAAAGAGAAAAGGAAGATGATGTTGAAGCATGGTTGCTTGGACTCAGGAGACATTTCCAATTGCACAACTATTCATCAAATCTAGAAGTCAGAATTTCCACCTACCACTTACATGGGAAAGTTGCAATGTGGTGGGATCAATTGAAGCAAGTTGAACATATTAATGAGAATAGGATCACTTGGAATAAATTCAAGAAGTATTTCTAGAAGGAGTAACTCCCAAAGCATTTTTATGACTAGAAAATGCAGGAGTTATTTGAACTCAGGATGGGAAGCATGATTATGGGAGAGTATGAGAAGAAGTTCATGGGGTTGTTAAAGTATGTTGGGTTTATAAATGATGAGAAGGTAAAGATACAAAGGTTTTTGAGTGGACTGTCGATCTTTTATAAAGAAAATATTTGGTATGATGAGCCCAAGACCTTGATTGAGGATATCAGGAAGGCTAAATACTTGTATGAACAAGGCCAGGGTAGAGAGTCCATGCAAAAATCTTGAAAGGAAAAGAATAAGGAGAAGTCTGATCAGAGGAGGAAGGGGTTCAAACCTCCTTTCAATAGAAATGAGCCTAATAAAAATCATCAAGATCAGTATGCTAAGGATGATTCCAAGAAAGAAGAATCCTTGGGAAAAAGGGGAAGACCACCAATCCAGTGTTGGGGATGCAAATAATATCACTTGTACAAGGATTTCCCACATAGAAAGGACAGAGTGAAGACTATGCACAACATCCAAGAAGTTACAACAGTCGAATACATGGGAAGGATTTATGCATCCTTATATGATCGACAAGCATAATACCAATCCAACATGATCGAGGTGGAAGGTAAGATCATAAATTAGTCTGTTGCTATTTTAATTGATTCTAGAGCAATTCATTGTTACAATGATCCTAAAATAGTGGATATATTACATTTGGAGAAAAGTAAGCTTGGGAAATAAAGTTTGGTTCAACTAGCCATTGTAACCAAAAGGAGAATCCATGATATGGTCAGAAGTTATTCCATAAGTCTTAATGGTGTGAACACTAGTGTTGAGATAAATATCATACCATTGGGGTCTTATGATATTCTGATTGGAATGGATTGGCTGGACAAGCATCATGTTGTCTTAGATTGTCATAGCAAGACATTTACATGTCTTGATGGAGATGGAAAAAACAGCACTGGGAAAGGAGTTCCAAGACCCATCTCTATAAGAGAGATTTCAATGTTACAACTAAAGAGATGTTTCCAAAAAGGGTGTCAATTGCATGTAGCCCATGTGGAGGAGACAGAAAATAAAAAGGGGCCAAGCCTTGAAGATTTGTCAATACTACAAGAATTTGAGGATGTATTCCAAGAAATACCAGGGTCGCCACCAAAAATGGAAATATATTTCTCTATTGATATAGTGCCAGGAGATTCCTGTTGGAGTTACTTCACACACACCTAGGATTTATTTTTCCTAAGGTTTTTATTTGTTTATTAGTCATAATTAGTCATTACACAGTCTCCTATATTTTAGGGGAGAATATTCCACCTGGAGAATATTTTCTTTTAGTTGGCACTTCAGTTTGACTAGTTGAGTTGAGTTTAGATGTTGCATTGGGATCATCACCATGATAAATAGAAATTGCCTTGGTATCATCACTAGAGTGGCGCATTAGCCTTGATTCCCTAAGTTAACTCCTCACTACTCTTTGTTCAGTCAATTAACTGAAGACTAGTTGACTAGTTAACTCAACTAGGTGGTAGTTCACTCTCGTAACTGCCTGAGAGACTAGAATAGGTGGTAGTTCACTCCCGTAACTGTTGTTGTGTGTCCATATCACTATATACCACCACTATGGAGACTTTTTTCACCTCAATTCGAACTCATTGAGTTATACAGAGTATACAATGTGTAAATTATTCATTATTCACAACAGTTAATGAGAATTCTTCCATTCTTTCTCTCCTTCTTCTTCTTTCTCCAATTCTCCCTGCAAATGTGTGTATTATTGTTTAGCTAGATCTATTCGGTTCAGGTTCAACACATTTACATGGTATCAGAGCTGACGGACTGCTAAGAAAAATCTACACCAAAAATTCAAAAGATTGAAGACAACGGAAAGATGGAATTCCAAAAAGAATTCATTCTTACACCTTACAACTATTTTTCATGGAAGGAGAAAATAACCATACATATCCGATACAGAGGGTTGTATAGTTTAACCATGAATACAGATACAGAACCGACATCAGCCATAGAAAAATCCAAGTACTTAAATCGCATGGATGAGGCACTCGGAACAATTTGCAGTCTTATTTCTCTCGGTCTCCTTTTTCACATATCTTCTTGTAAGACTCTCAATGAAGCCTGGAAAATCTTGGAAGGGATTTTTGGAAAACAAGATGAGATGAGGGGACACATTCTGGAATTGGAGCTACTCACATTGGATCCAAAAATCTTCGACAATATCCAATATTTCTTTACAAAATTCAAGGATTTACTGTCGCAACTCAAAGCTTGCAGGGTTGATAAATCAGCGGAGGAGAAACAAATTGTTATCACCATTATCTCCAAGATTGGACCTGAATTCTCTGTATTCATATCCACATTCCATACTATCAGATTCTCCTCTGGAGCCACCTGGAAGATGCCTTCTCTTAATTACTTTATCGAATCCCTGACACAAGAGCAAACCAAGCTCATCAACATGGGCGCAATCAAAGGTCCAAGGTTGCATGCACTCACTGTGCATGATGGCAGCCACAAATATTAGAAATCTAAATATAAATATAAGTGGAAATCTCATGTACATACGAAGAAGGAAGGGTACACAAAACCCTTCACCGATGCCTCCGGATCCAAAGGAGAAAAGGGAAGAAAAGGAGAGAAATGCACATACTGTCACAAAGGATTCCATTCGGAATCCGCATGCTTGCAAAATAAAATAGATCTGATGTCTCAAATACTTCAAAAAAACAACCTTGAAGATTGCATCCCTGAGGGTGCAAAGAAGAAGAAGAAGCTAGAAGATCTGAATTCCAAGAAAGGCAATTCTAGCCATGCCTTAATCGCCATCAACTCCTCTCTCGATGCTTGGATCATAGATTCAGGAGCATCACATCACATGGCTACCTCAGAATTAGTCTATTCTTCATTGTATACATGCAAAGGTACTCCTATTCTGATGGGGCACAACTCCTCTGTTGAAGTCACCAGCAAAGGAAGGATTGAACTCACCAATGGAAGCTTCGAGAATGTGTTGCATGTTCCCAAGCTTTCTGTCAACCTTCTCGTTGTGTATCAAATGACGAATTCCAGCACCGGAAAGAAAGTCATATTCACACCAAATGTTGTGGAAATCTATGACATGCAAACCAACTCCAAGGTTGCTACCGGTGAGGTAAATCATCAGTCTAGATTGTATACATTTTCTGAATTCATTGAACCTGATTCTCCTTTACTGCTTACTCATGCTGATGAAAGTCGTAGGATATGGCACGAAATATTTGGACATTTGAATTTCAGATACATGCAACAACTTAACAAGAACAAATTAGTTGATGGTATACCAGAGATCCATTTCTCCAAGGGAGTATGTGAGGGATGTGTTCTCGGCAAACACCCTCAAGAGAAATTCGACAAGGGAAAGTCTCAACGAGCTTCCACACCTTTAGATCTGATCCACAATGGCCTCATGGATCCTTTTCCGCATCCATCGATCAGAAAAGAGAGGATTGTTCTCATTTTTGTTGATGATTTCTCACGTTTTACTTGGATCTACTTTCTTGGGAAAAAATCATAAGTCTTTCAACACCTCAAAGATTTCAAAGCTTTGGTTGAGAAAAAGTCTGGAAAGAAGATCAAAGTCCTCTGAACTGATAACAGGGGAGAGTATTTGAATCATGAGATTCATAATATTTTCCATGAGGAAAGGATTCAGTTGTAGCATACAGTTCCCTACACTCCGCAACAAAACAAAGTTGTTGAGCGGAAAAACTAATCTCTAAAGGAGATGGAATCTTGCATGTTGTATGCAAAGTCACTACCATAGAGACTATGGGTCGAAGTACTTAACTATGAAACATACATCCAAAACAGATCCCCCCATAGATCTGTCAAGGATAAGACCCCCTATGAGGCTTGGAGCAGCCTCAAACTGGAAGTGGCCCACTTTCGCATTTTTGGTTCACGTGCATGGGCCCGGATTCCCTCTGAAAAGAGGAAGGCACTTGATCCACAGAGCACTGAGTGCATTTTTGTTGGATACCCCAACGGTGTCAAGGGATATTGGCTTATTAATATTTCCTCAGACCGACTCATCATTGAGCATAGTGTCCAATTCGAGGAAAGTGTCTCGCATGTACCTCAGCAGTTGCATGTAGACACCTTCACTCTTCCACCTGTCTGAGATGATGAGCATGCACATGCCGACTCTTCTTCAGATGAGAGTTCTGATTCAGAGGACTCGGATGATTCAGATTCAGAGTCAATACAGTTAGATGCAGATTCTGAGCATCCAGATGTAGTTGCAGATCCAAAGTAGAGGCCCAAGTGGGAACAGTCTACTCTTCAAGATGCAGGGGATCTCGTTGATGATCTAGCCGATACCAGGAGGACTCGATATGATTTTGAGGAGCCTCTTGTTGCACTCACTACCACTGAACCATTTCCATCTAGGCATCTTTTCTT
The DNA here is from genome assembly GCA_032191745.1 of Picea mariana. Classification (NCBI taxonomy): domain Eukaryota; kingdom Viridiplantae; phylum Streptophyta; class Pinopsida; order Pinales; family Pinaceae; genus Picea; species Picea mariana. The sequence continues at coordinate 139,373 of JASDQU010102907.1, read as the reverse complement.
ATTTCGGTCTTCATATCCACAGTCTTATGGCGAGGCTTATGGAAAACCCTTTTGGGAATCCACCATGCAGGAGGAGTACAACTCCCTCCTCGAGAACCATACTTGGGATCCAGTTCCCCTTCCTTATGGGAGGAAACTTGTCAGATGCAAATGGGTCTACATTACCAAGAGCACAGCAGATGGACAGATCAACAGATACAAAGCTAGGCTTGTCGCCAAAGGCTTTCAGTAGGTTCATGGTATTGACTATGATAAGACCTTCTCTCCAGTAGAGAAGATGGATTCCATATGATTGGCACTTTCCATTGCGTCATCCAAGGGATGGTAAGTCCATTAGATGGACGTGAAGAATGCATTTCTTCATAGTGATCTCTCTGAGGAGATCTACATGGAGCAGCCCCAGNTGTCGACTGAAGAAGTCACTTTATGGCCTCAAGCAGGCTATGAGGGTATGGTATACCAAGATGGACTCCTACTTGTTTTCACAGAACTTTGTACATTGTAAATCAGACCCAAATGTCTACATGCTCAGGACGACTGATTCACTTCTACTTTTAGTTCTGTATGTTAATGATTCGTTGATCACCGGGTGCTCGACTTCAGTGATTATTGTAGTCAGGAGGATTCTACATGACAGGTTTTTGATGAAGAACATGGGTCCACTACACTTCTTCCTTGGAATTGAGATTAATCATGATGCATCAGCCATCAAATTGTCTCAAACCAAGTATGCACGAGATCTCCTTGAGAGATTTCACATGACAGACTGTAAATCTGCTCCGACTCCCTTCCTATCAAGATTCAAACTTGAGGATGGCAGGGAGACTCCACTGGTTGACAGCACATTGTACAGACAGCTAGTGGGGAGCTTGCTGTATCTCACACACTCCAAACTAGACCTCTCATATGCAGTTGGCACAGTTTCCAGGTTCATGTAGGAGCCACATGAGCTACATTGGAAACTTGCAAAGCGTATCATTCGATACATACAGGGCATCATAACCTTTGGGATTCATTATGTAGTATACTCTACATTAGATATCATTGGGTTTACTGATTCCGACTAGGTTGGTGATAGCATTGATCGCAAGTCCACATCTGGTTACTCACTCAGTCTTGGTTCTGGGCCTATCTATTGGTCAAGAAAGAAGCAGACTGCCATTGCTCTATCTTCAGCCGAGGCAGAGTACAGAGGGGTAGTTAACATAACCATTCAGGCTATGTGGCTACAACATTTTCTCACTGAGTTAGGAATTCAGTTTTATCGGTCGATCATCATCTGGTGTGACAACCAGAGCGCTCTGAAGTTCTACAGAGATCCATTTCATAGGCAGCAGACGAAGCACATTGAGATCCACATGCACTACATCCGAGACTTAGTACAGGAGGGGATCATCGACTTACAATTTTGTCCTTCAGCAAAACAGACATCATACATTTTCACCAAGACCTTCACTAAGCATAAATTCTATTCTCTGGGAGGTTGTCTTGGAGTGAAGGACACAGTTGCCTAGCAACTGTAGTTCTTCTTTTTACATACATTGTACCTAGAGGGGGGGGTTTTCCCATGAGGTTTTCCCTCTTTCCTCACTTTATTTTCATTGTATATTTTGTACTTGGGTACCTAGCATGGCCTCGTTGCCGAGACCCAATCTTTATTTTCACCATCGTGATGTTTAGGTGGGGTGTTGGAGTTACTTCACACACACCTAGGATTTCTTTTTCCTAAGGTTTTTATTTGTTTATTAGTCATAATTAGTCATTAACCAGTCTCCTATATTTTAGGGGAGAAAATTTCACCTGGAGAATATTCTCTTTCAGTTGGCACTTCAGTTTGACTAGTTGAGTTGAGTTTCGATGTTGCATTGGCATCATCACCATGCAAGATTGGGATAATCACCATGCTAATTTGACCTTGCCTTGGTATCATCACTATAGTGGTGCATTAGCCTTGATTCCCCGAGTTAACTCCTCACTACTCTTTGTTTAGTCAATTAACTGAAGACTAGTTGACTAGTTAACTCAACTAG
>JASDQU010102907.1:124710-137293 GCA_032191745.1 Picea mariana | reverse complement strand
GTGTAAATTATTCATTATTCACAACAGTTAATGAGAATTCTTTCCATTCTTTCTCTCCTTCTTCTTCTTTTTCCAATTCTCTCTACAAATTTGTGTATCATTGTTTAGATAGATATATTCTGTGCAGGTCAACACATTTACATGATATCAGAGCCGACGGATTACTAAGAAAAATCTACACCAAAATTTTTTGCGGGTACAAAAGATTGGAGACAACTGAAAGATGGAATTCCAAAAAGAATTCATTCTTACACCTTACAACTATTTTGCATGGAAGGATAAAATAGCCATACATATCTGATCTAGAGGGTTGTATAGGTTAACCATGAATACATATACAGAGTCGACATCATCCATAGAAAAATCCAAGTACTTGAATCGCATGGATGAGGCACTCAGAACAATTTGAAGTCTTATTTCTCCCGATCTCCTTTTTCACATATCTTCTTGTAAGACTCCCAATGAAGCCTGGAAAATCTTGGAAGGGCTCTTTGGAAAACGGGATGAGATGATGGGACACATGCTAGAGGTGGAGCTACTCACACTGGATCCAAAAATATTCGACAATATCCAAGATTTCTTTACAAAATTCAAGGATTTACTGTCGCAACTCAAAGCGTGCGAGGTTGATAAATCGGTGGAGGAGAAACAAATGGTTCTCACCATTATCTCCAAGATTGGACCTGAATTCTTTGTATTCGTATCCACATTCTATACTGTCAGATTTGCCTCTGGAGCCACCTGGAATATGCCTTCTCTTGAGGACTTTATCAAATCCCCGACACAAGAGCAAACCAAGCTCATCAACATGGGCACAATCAAAGGCCCAAGGGCGCATGCACTCACTGTGCATGATGGAAGCCACAAATATTAGAAATATAAATATAAAGATAAGAGGAAAGATCATGCACATACGAAGAAGGAAGGGTACAAAAAACCCTTCACCAATGCCTCTAGATCCAAAGGAGAAAAGGGAAGAAAAGGAGAGAAATGCACATACTGTCACAAAGGATTCCATTCAGAATCTGCATGCATGCAAAAACAAATAAATCTGATGTCTTATATACTTCAACAAAAAAACCTTGGAGATCGCATCCCTGAGGGTGCAAAGAAGAGGAAGCCAGAAGATCTAAATTCCAAGAAAGGCAATTCTAGCCATTCCTTGATTTCAATCAACTCCTCTCTTGATGCTTGGATCATAGATTAAAGAGCATCACATCACATGGCTACCTCAAAAGCAATCTATTCTTCTTTGGATGCATGCAAAGGTCCTCCTATTCTGATGGGGGACAACTCTTCTATTGAAGTCACTGGCAAAGGAAGGATTGAACTCACCAACAGAAGCTTTGAGAACATGCTGCATGTTCCCAAGTTTTCTGTCAACCTTCTCTCCATGTATCAGATGAAGAATTCCAGCACTAGAAATAAATTCATATTCACACCAAATTCCATGGACATATATGACATGCAAACCAACTCCAGGGTTGCTACCGGTGAGGTAAATCATCAGTCTAGATTGTATACATTTTCTGAATTCATTGAACTTGATTCTGCTTTACTGCTTACTCATGCTGATGAAAGTAGTAGGATATGGCACGAAAGGTTTGGACATTTGAATTTGATATACATGCAACAACTTAGCAAGCACAGATTAGTTGATGGTCTACCATACATCCATTTCTCCAAGGGAGTATGTGAGGGATGTGTTCTCGGAAAACACCCTCAAGAGAAATTCGTCAAAGGAAAGTCTCAGTGAGCTTCTGTAGCTTTAGATCTGATCCACGGTGACTTCATGGGTCCTTTTTTGCATCCATCAATCAGAAAAGAGAGGTTTGTTCTCATTTTTGTTGATGATTTTTCATGTTTTACTTGGATCTACTTTCTCAGGAAAAAATCTGAGGTATTTCAACACCTCAAAGATTTCAAATCTTTGGTTGAGACACAGTCTGGAAAGAAGATCAAAGTCCTCCGAACTAATAACGGGGGAGAGTATGTGAATCATGAGATTCATAATCTTTTCCATGAGGCAGGGATTCAGTTGCAACATACAGTTCCCTACACTCCACAACAAAATGGAGTTGTCGAGCGGAAAAACAGATCTCTAAAGGAGATGGCATCTTGCATGTTGCATGCAAATTCACTACCACAAAGACTATGGGGCGAAGCACTTAATTGTGAAACATATATCCAAAACATATCTCCTTATATATCTGTCAAGGATAAGACCCCCTACGAGGCTTGGAGCGGCCTCTAACTGAAAGTGGCCCACTTTCACATTTTTGGTTCACGTGCATGGGCCCGGATTCCCTCTGAAAAGAGGAAGGCACTTGATCCACAGAGCACTAAGTGCATTTTTGTTGGATAACCCGATGGTGTGAAGGGATATTGACTTATTGATCTTTCCTCGGACCGACTAATCATTGAGCCTAGTGTCCAATTCATGGAAAGTGTCTCGCATGTACCTCAGTAGTCGCATGCAGACACCTTCACTCTTCCACATGTCCGAGATGATGAGCATGCACATGCTGACTCTTCTTCGGATGAGAGTTCTAATTCAGAGGAATAAGATGATTCAGATTCAGAGTTAGTATAGTCAGATACAGTGTCAAAGCATCCAAATGCAGTTGTAGATCCAAAGCAAAGGCCCAAGTGGGCACAGACTACTCTTCAGGATGCAGGGGATCTTGTTGGTGATCCAGTCGATACTAGGAGGACTCGATATGATTTCAAGGAGCCTCCTATTTCACTCACTGCCACTGAACCATTGCCTTCCATGCATCTTTTCTTGGTTCAGTCTTCAGATCCATAGTCTTATGGCGAGGCTGTTGGAAATCCCTTTTGGGAATCTGCCATGCAGGAGGAGTACAACTCCCTCCTTGAGAACCAGACTTGGGATCTGGTTCCCCTTCCTTCTGGGAGGAAAATTGTTAGATGCAGATGGGTCTACAAGACCAAGAGCGCAGCGGATGGATAGATCAGTAGATACAAAGCCAGGCTTGTCACCAAAGGCTTTCAGTAGGTTCATGGTATTGACTATGATGAGACCTTTTCTCCAGTAGCAAAGATGGATTCCATACGATTGGCACTTGCCATTGCAGCAGCCAAGGGATGGGAATTCCATCAGATGGACGTGAAGAATGCATTTGTTTACAATGATCTCTCTGAGGAGATCTACATGGAGTAGCCCCAAGAATTTATGCAGGACTCATCTTTGGTATTTCGACTGAAGAAGTCACTTTATGGCCTCAAGCAGGATCTGAGGGCATGGTATGCCAAGATGGACTCCTACCTATTGTCACAGAACTTTTTACATTGTAAATCAGACCCAAATGTATACATGCTTAGGACGGTTGATTCACTTCTACTTTTAGTTATGTATGCCGATGATTTGTTGATCACCAGTTGCTCGACTTCAACGATTGTTGCAGTCAAGAGGATTCTTCATGAAAGGTTTTTGATGATGGACATGGGTCTGCTACACTTCTTCCTTGGACTTGAGATCAGTCAGGATGGATCATGCATCAAACTGTCTCAAGCCAAGTATGCACGAGATCTTCTTGAGAGATTTCACATGACAGACTGCAAGTTTGCTCCGACTCCTTTCCTATCAAGAGTCAAACTTGAGGATGGCGGGGAGACTCCATTGGTTGAAAACACACTGCACAAACAGCTAGTGGGGAGATTTTTGTATCTCACACACTCCAGACCTGACCTCTCATATGCAGTTGGCACAATTTCCAGGTTCATGCAGGAGCCACATGAGCTACATTGGAAAGCTGCAAAGTGTATCCTTCAATACATACAAGGCACCATCACCTTTGGGATTCATTATGCAGTAGAATATACGTTAGATCTCATTGGTTTTAATGATTCTGACTGGGCTGGCAATAGCATTGATCAGAATTCCACACCTGGTTACTCACTCAGTCTTGGTTCGGGGCCTATCTGTTGGTCGAGCAAGAAGCAAGCCACCATTTCTCTATCTTCATCTAAGGTAGAGTATAGAGGGGTATTTAACATAACCATTCAGGCTATGTGGCTACAACATTTTCTCACTGAGTTGGGCATTCAGTGTCATCGGCCGATCGTCATCTATTGTGACAACCAAAGTACTCTGAAGTTCTGCAGAGATCTAGTTCAGAGGCACAGACGAAGCACATCGAGATCCACATGCATTACATCCAAGACTTAGTACAAAAGGGGATCATCAACTTATAGTTATGTCCTTCAGCAGAACAGACGATAGATATTTTCACCAAGACCTTCACTGAGAAAAAATTCCATTCTCTGCGAGGTCGTCTTGGAGTGAAGGATACAGTTGTCTAGCAATTGTAGTTCTTCTTTTTTTTACATACATTGTACCTTGAGGGGGTGGTTTTCCCATGAGTTTTTCCCTCTTTCCTCACTTTATTTTCAGTGTATCTTTTGTACTTGGGTACCTAACATGGCCTCGTTGTCGGGACCCAATCTTTATTTTCACCATAGTGATGTTCAGGGGGGGTGTTGGAGTTACTTCACACACACCTAGGATTTATTTTTCTTAAGGTTTTTATTTGTTTATTAGTCATAATTAGTCATTATCCAGTCTCCTATATTTTAGGAGAGAATATTCCACCTGGAGAATATTCTCTTTCAGTTCACACTTCAGTTTGACTAGTTGAGTTGAGTTTAGATGTTGCATTGGGATCATCACCATGCAACATTGGGATCATCACCATGATAATTCAACCTTGCCTTGGTATCATCACCAAAGTGGCACATTAGCCTTGATTCATTGAGTTAACTCCTCACTACTTTATGTTGAGTCAGTTAATTGAAGACTGGTTGACTAGTTAACTCAACTAGGTGGCAGTTCACTCCCGTAACTGCCTGAGAGACTAGAATAGGTGGCAGTTCACTCCCATAACTGTTGGTGTGTGTCCAGATCATTCTAGACCACCACTATGGTGACTTGGTTCACCTCAAGTCGAACTCATTGATTTATACAAAGTATATCATGTGTAAATTATTCATTATTCACAACAATTAATGAGAATTCTTTCCATTCTTTATTTCCTTCTTCTTCTTTTTCCAATTCTCTTTGAAAATGCGTGTATCATTGTTTAGCTAGATCTATTCTATGTAGGTCAACACATTTACAGAAGGAGTTGCAACATAGGTGGAAAATGATATGGGTCCAGAGATATCCTCATGAGAGTAGAGAGTACACCACGAGCACACGAGAGAAGGGACAACCAAAAGACCACACCATGGGAACTAAATGTCATCCAGGAGGGAAGGACGAGAGCCAAAGGGGGGAGATATGAATGAGGTAAAATGAAAAGGAACAAGGGGAAATGACTGATGAGGGGATAGTTGGAGGACCAAAAAAGCATCCACATGTTTGTTAACATGAAGGTTGAGTTCAAGGCCTTTAGGGATACAATACCAAGGGGACATGAAGAACATTGAACTAAGAGCATAAGGAACATAGCTATAACTTGTGTGTACATTTATTTTTAGTAAACCAAATTCCCCATTTACTCCTTTGTTTTCCATCTCATCTGGCAGGGAGTTGTTTTCTCTCCTGAAATGCCAAAAGGAGACTTGGTTGAATTCCTTGATAAGGATTTGAATACAAACAAATATCTCTTTTAAATGAGCTTCATAGGGAAGGGAGGAATGAATTAAATGTCATATTGTATTTTTAGAATCTCCCATGATTGTCAGTATTTTTATACTTTTTGATCTGGATATATGTAATCCTTGTAGAAGGGTTTTGTGGTGAATTCCCCTTGCAAAAAGGTGAAATCCATCGTGGATCAAGTTTCCTTAGATCTAAGACAGAAGGAAAACAAATGGACACTAACTTCCCTTTAAGAATAATTTATATGTTCATTAATGAAATCAGAAGAGAGAGAGAGAAAGAGGAAAACATAGATGGCTTACCTCTTTCCTATAGGTTTTCCTCATTGCTCCAACTGTTGAACTTGATATCCAAGCTCCTAGTATGGAAGTATCCCTCTTACAAGAGATGAGACAATCCTCTTCTGCTGCTATATATCATTATACAAAAGTAGATTTTTCTATGTTGGACTTAAACAAGACAAAGGTAAACATTCATGAAATGAACAATGTAGACATTAAGAAAAATAGGCCAAGTTATATAGTAAAAGTGGAAAGAATGGAATATTTACAACCTCAATGATGATGTTACAGCAATTCCTCCAATATCGCCTTTTCCCAACCCCTTCGTGTGATGCAGGAGCATCATCAACACAATTAATGAGGTGTGGTGGAAGATGACTCAACGCACAACGTAGCACACATTAACTAGTTTGGATTCCAAGGATGACACAACATTTAAATTTTGAGACCTTTGTAATTAAATATCCCATGATATCTAAAGACTAGATTCATTGTATCTACTCCAGAATATTTTAATCATATTTAAATTCTTTTGTACAATAAAAATTTTGAGAACTGACTAATATCTGAAATTGTAAGTGTGCATTTATTTTAATAATCTTAGTGATAGGAATGTCTTTAATAATATGTGAAAGCACTAGATCGTCCTGGGATGGAAGGCTCGAGAATCCAATTCATGTATAAATCAATGTAATCTATGCTAAAGTAATTTTTTTTGAAATGAACAATAATATTCTCAGATTTCTCGAGAGAGAATGTAAAATATGTTTATGTTCTTTTGGGAATTGAATAGATATTGTGGTATTGTATTTCTGCATCAATGTGTGCGGATGATGTCTGTTTATTGAATGAGTTTATGATTATGTTCAAGTTTCAATTGTTTATCTTCTGGTAGTCTTCGTACAAGGAATGCATGTTAAAGTTTATGCTATTATTAGGTTACCTTTCAATTTAATAGATAACAATAGCATAGATAGGATCATTGAGAGAAACACAATCGCAAGAGTACACAAGCATTTATCCTAGGAAACCCTCAAGGGGAAGAAAACCCAACAAAACTTCCTTAATAGATAGCCAATACAATGCCAAGAAAATGAACCAAGCAATACAAAAATTCCTCTCCCAAGGATGCACCTCTCTCTCTCTTCCTTCTTCCGGCAACTGGTAACTGCAGCTTCCTTCAATACTTGCGCACTATATGAGTGAGTTGAGTGTGTGTCTAAATGAGGCACTAGCCTCTCTTATTTATACAATTCTGGCACATGTGGAAGTGTCTCTTCACTAGCAGGGCCGACTTCTTCTTCAGGGTGGTTATAACCACCTTTAATATATTTTGGGGCCTCTTTAATATCTTCTAGGGCCGACTTCTTATTTAGCCTATTACAATTAGGGTTTGACCAATCTGCAAAAGGGGATTTGGTCATTTACAATACCCGACATGATCAATCCACAAAAGGGGATTTATCTTATCAATAATAAATATATTTTATCTTTATCCACAAAAGGGGATACGAATATTCTTTGCAGTTACACAATATTTAAACACTCCCTCTTAACAAGAAGGATATTCTTTATCTTTTGAAAGGTCACTAGATGTCAACATCAAATAGGTAGCAGCATCCACTGGATAACATCGTCAACTGGGCAACATCATCAACTGGGTAACATCATCAACTGGATAACATCATCAACCAGGGATGATTTTAAGAATGGAAATTTGTTTTAAAATGAAGAAACCTGGGCAAATCTTACTAATCCTTCATATTCCAACTATAAATGTTTGGCGATATTTTTGTAAAAATATTCAAATTTATAAGGATTTTATATAGCTTTTATAAAATTTTGGCGATTTTTAAGGTAAAATAATTTTATCCTATAGAATTTGGGCGAATGATTTTTAAAATAGCGAATCTCATTTTTGGAAAAACCATGGAAAATTAGCCCATGAGAGAAATTTAGCCCCTAAAATCATCCATGTCATTAACTAGGTAACATCATTAACTGGATAATTGGAGGCATCCACTTGGTCATCTGGCATCATGATCATTGACTGGCATATCTATAAATCATCGAAATTTTTGTTCTATTTATCTTCACACAGAAGATACTCTTTCTTTCTTTCATATTCATGCAGAAGATACTTCTTTATTATCTTCACACAAAAGATATCTTATCTTCACACAGAAGATGTCTCATCTTCACACATAAGATATTCTATGAGTTTTGCCTTTCCTTTTATGTTCTCCCTTCTCTTGTAGTCATATATCTCACCCATCCACTGGGGAGGACTACTACCATANTAAGATGATAGCCTGGGTAGGACTAGACTCCCTTTCCATGATCCACGCAAGATCACGACACAAACCTCAAGACCCAACTAACCATTCCACATGGTCAATGATTGTGTTCCAGGCTACTCCATCCTTGGCCAGAGGAGAGTATCTTCCCGTTTCCCCTTGGAGAAAAATCCACACTCCTCTCTACGAGGGTGGTCACACCCCTCTCTACGAGGGTATTCTAGCATGTCCCCAGAGTATCCAAAACTCAACACTTGGATAGAGGCCAACCTTGGAAAATTTCTCATTCCCCTTCTCTACGAAGGTATCTTCTCTTTTTCCTTCTCTACGAAGGTCTACCTGTGGTATTGCTCATTCCTTCTCTACGAAGGTCTAGCTATGGGATCCAAAAAATCTCTTGTGGTCAAAAATATTTCAATGGTATAATACCATGCTACCCATCTATTGGGAAACATCCATCTACTAGATAGCTTTCATTTTGATCAAAATATCTGGGCACCATCCATCTGCTTTTCTAACTGTATCAAATCACGATCCTCTATTTCGAACTCGGAGACATAGCTCCCTCTTGCACCAAAATGATAGTTTATAATCATCATCCTTGAAGTTTTCTTCTGTAATATCCTAGGTGCTTCTTGAATTCGCATATTTCTTTCTTTCTGTCTTCATACTGGATCAACCTGCTCCCTCTGCATCTATAAGAATGGTACTGGAGCAACTTGTAGTTACCTGCATCTCATCCACTATATCTGAGTATACATCTTTTTCTTGATCTTGAATATTTATATTATGCATCGTTAGGAGCCTTCTGCTCCTATATAAATATTGGATATTGTCTGGTCTTTACTGACTGTCATCATATCATACGTCCTTCTAGTGATGTCTACCTTCTGCAGGTCACAGCATAAGTTCTTTCTTCCGAGACTTGTAAATTTACTTACAATATGCTTTCTTTGTCACTCTCATGAGTGATCATACATGAAATAAATATTTTATCTCTTTCTTCATCCTCTTCTTTGATACTTCCTTCATAAGTCTGCATAGACACTGAAATAAAATGAGGTTAATTAACATTCTCACAAAAAAACTAACTTGTAATGAGAAGGTATTAAAGTAAACAAGATACTAAAAATAAACATGAATACTTATCTTTTGTTTTTGTGTGGGGAGGCTCTACGGACTCCACCATTTTATTTCTTTCTTTAGATCAACTATCTTCAACTTAAAGTAGATAATCCTTAATTTCTACTAGAGCTTTCTTTGAGGGAGGAGATTCCTCTTCTTCTGCTACATGTGCTTGATACTTTATTTTTCCTTTTCCTTGAGGACAGTCATAGGAAAAGTGTCCCAACTTTTGACAGTTGTAGCATATAATCTTTGAAACATCTTTCTTCTTGTCTAGAACTCTTACTAAGTTAGCTTCTTTATTGTTCTTCCTGAAGGAACTTCTTTTGTTCTTTTCAGCTGTAATAGCTTCCTCTTCATCGACAATTAATATCTTATGTTGGTCTGCAAGTCTATATTCTTTGTGTGTGCAATCTGCCCATAGCTTATCAAACTTGGGTAACTTGGTTCTTGCACACACTCCTTGTACAAAAGGAATCCAAAATGTTGGAAACCCATTTAGGGTTGTGGTTACAAGCTCCTTGTCACTAATGACATCTCCAATAGATGCAAGATGAAATCTGATTTGAGAAACTCTCATAAGGTAGGATGTGACAAATTATGAGTTTTCCATCTTCATATTACGAAGTTGATTTCTCAAGGTAAGATTCTGACTAATGTCTTTGCTTTCATATAACCTGTTGAGTGCTTCATACATTTGCCTTTCTTTTTGTAGTTCAAAAATATGAGGGATCAAGTGATCCTTCACTGAATCTGACATGATTCTCTTTGATTTCTTTTTATTATTCTTATGCTTGGTATTTTTCTCTTCTTCATCTGGTTCTGGTACACCGATTGTAATATGTTCTAGGAGATCATTTTTGTTTAGAATCATATGCAACCTATGCTTCCAAGATTTGAAGTTTCTAGTTCCTTCCAGCTTGTATTCTACCCTCATGCTAGTAGTCATTCTTTCTTGCAGTAGAAACCCTAGCCCTCTGGGCTATAGAAAATAAAAAAAACAAATTTCTTGAATCTAAAAACTGAACTTACCAAAGGATGCGTTGGACTGAGGCGAGTATGCTGGTACAGTCGGATTTATGAAAATCCAAATTTTACCCCTTCAAACTTGATCTGTGGATTTTTGGACTGGTGCTTCTGGTTTTTTATTATTTCTGGTACTCTGGTACTTCCGGTACCTCTAGTACTCTGGTTTTCTAGTATTTTTGGTACTTTGTGAAAACTAGGGTTTCACTTTCCAGGAGATCTAGCCACTAAAAATGTGCGCTGAAGATGCCAAAATCTTCCTTGAGGTAGGGTGCACCTTTCTAGATTGATTTGAGGTTGAAAACCTTATTTAATAAAAAACCCTAATTTTCATGTGCGACAACAATGATATTTTTCTTTTTCCTGTGAAAGATGCTCTCTTCAACTTAGCTCTGATACCATGTTAAATTTTCTATTATTATTAGGTTACCTTTCAATTTACTAGATAACAATGGCATAGATAGGATCACTGAGAGAAACACAATCACAAGAGTACACAAGCATTTATCCCAAGAAACCCTCAAGGGGAAGAAAACCCAACAAAACTTCCTTAATATAAATAGCCAATACAATGCCAAGACAATGAACCAAGCAATACAGAAATTCCTCTCCCAAGGATGTACCTCTCTCTCTCTTCCTTCTTCTGGCAACTGGTAATTGCATCTTCCTTCAATACTTGTGCACTAGATGAGTGAGTTGAGTGTGTGTCTAAATGAGGTGTTGGCCTCTCTTATTTATACAATTCTAGCATGTGTGGAAGTGTCTCTTCACTGGCAGGGCCGACTTCTTCTTCTGGTTGGTTATAACCACCTTTAATATATTTTGGGGACTCTTTAATATATTCTGGGGCCAACTTCTTATTTATCCTATTACAATTAGGGTTTGACCAATCCGCAAAAGGGAATTTGGTCATTTACAATACCCTATGTGATCAATCCACAAAAGGGGATTGATCTAATCAATAATAAATATATTTTATCTTTATCCACAAAAGTGGATAATAATATTCTTTGCAGTTACATAATGTTTTAACACTCCCTCTTAACAAGAAGGATATTCTTTATCTCTTGACAGGTCACTAGATGTCAACATCAAATAGGTAGCAGCATCCACTGGATAGCATCATCAACTGTGAAACATCATCCACTGGGTAACATCATCAACTGGATAACATCATCAACTGGGTAACATCATTAACTGGATAACTGGAGGCATCCACTTGGTCATATAGCATCATGATCATTGACTGGAATATGTATAAATCATCGGAAGTTTTGTTATTTTTATCTTCGCGCAGAAGATACTCTTTATTTCTTTCGTCTTCATGCAGAAGATACTTCTTTCTTATCTTCACGCAGAAAATATCTTATCTTCACATAGAAGATGTATCATCTTCACACATAAGATATTATATGAGTTTTTCCTTTCCTTTTATGTTCTCCCATCTCTTCTAGTCATATATCTCACCCATCCACTGGAGAGGACTACTACTATAGCTTTACTCCTAGTCATCCAACATGAACTAGAGAAGCTAAGATGCTAGCCTGGGTGGGACTAGACTCCCTTTCCATGATCCACGCAGGATCATGACACAAACATCAAGAGCCAACTAACCATTCCACATGGTCAAGGTTTGTGTTCCATGCTACTCCATCCTTGGCCAGAGGAGAGTATCTTCTTGCTTCCCCTTGGAGAAACATCCACATTCCTCTCTACGAGGNTAGAGTATCCAAAACTCAACACTTGGACAGAGGCCAACCTTGGAAAATTTCTCATTCCCCTTCTCTATGAAGGTCTACCTATGGGATTGCTCATTCCTTCTCTACGAAGGTCTCTTCCTTCTCTATGAAGGTCTAGCTATGGGATCCAAAAATTCTCTTGTGGTCCAATATCTTTCAATGGTATAATATCATGTTACCCATCTGTTGGGCACCATCCATCTACTAGATAGCTTTCATTTTGATCAAAATATTTGGGCACCATCCATATTCTTTTCTAACTGCATCAAATCATGATCCTCTATTTAGAACTCGAAGACATAGCTCCCTCTTGCACCAAAATGATATTTTATAATCATCGTCCTTGAAGTTTTCTTCTGTAATATCCTGGGTGCCTTCTTGAGTTCACATATTTCTTTCTTTTTGTCTTCATACTAGATCAACCTGCTCCCTCTGCATCTATAAGAACGGTACTGGAGCAACCTATAGTTACCTACATCTCATCCACTA
>JASDQU010102907.1:103028-114764 GCA_032191745.1 Picea mariana | reverse complement strand
AAATATTACATGTGGTGGGACTTGCTGAAGCAGGTCAAGCATATTGATGAAAATAGAATCTCTTGGAATAATTTTAAAAATTGTTTTCAACAGTAGTACTTGTCATAGATTTATTATGATAAGAAAATGCAAGAGTTCTTTGAGCTTAATCTAGGGAAAATGACCATGCAAGAGTATGAGAAGAAATTATTGGATCATTTGAGGTGTGTATTTCATCAGGGATGAGAAGGTTAAAATTAAGAGGTTCTTGACTGGGCTACCATCATTCTACAAGGACACAATTCAGTTTGATGAGCCCAAGAATTTGGAGGAAGCCACGAGGAAAGATTAGTATTTGTATGAGAAGAATAAAGGAAGGCCAAATTTTCAAAAAGATTGTGATGAAAAAAAGAAAGGCAAGATGGATCAAAGGAAGAAAGGGTCTAGGCCACTTTTCTTCATGAATAATTTCTAGTCATATAAGAAAGGGCGAGAAGCATAACATCATTCCCACTTGACCAATTCTTTGGGGAAAAGGCCAAGACAACAAACCATAAATTGTTGGGGATGTGAGGGAGATCATATGTATAAATATTGTCTCCATAAAATATTTAGGATGAGGAATGTACATCACATCCAGGAAGTTGATATAATGTAGGACATGGGTAGAAGAGTGCTAAGGATTTATGTAGCCTTGGAAAATAGTCAAGTAGACTATCAATCCCACGTGATTAAGGTGGAATGTAATATTGATAATCAACCCATAGATATGTTTATTGATTATGGATCTAGTCATAGCTATATAGATACTAATATGGTTGAAATATTTAAATTGAAGAGATGTAAGCATGAAAAGTCTTGGTTAGTTTAGATAGCCATTGGAACCAAGAGAAGAATCAATGAGCTTGTCAAAGATTATGTAGTGAACATGGATGGAGTTAGCACTAAGTTAGATTTGAACATAATACTTCTTAGGTCATACTATTTATTTATTAGTATGGATTGATTGGACAAGCATCACATTGTTCTATACTGCTACAACAAGGATTTGACATGCCTTGATGATGAAGGAAATTCAAGGTATTCCAAGGCCTATATCTGTTAGAGATATTTCAACATTTTAGTTGAAAATAAGTTTTATAAAATTGTGTCAAATATATGCAACCCATATGGAAGATCCAACAAAGGATAAGGAGATAAATATTGAAGATTATTTAGTTTTGTAAGAGTATGAAGATGTGTTTGGGAATTGTTGAGATTGCCACCAGAGAGAGACATTTAATTATTTATTGATTTGATGCATGGAGCTACCGTAGTGTCCAATAATCCATACAAAATTAACACACTATAATTGAAGGAGTTTCAAATGCTACTATAAGAACCAGAAAAGAAGATACTAGCAAGAAAACCTTCAAGACAACATATGGCTATTATGGATTTGTAGTAGTGCCATTTGGGTTAACAAATGCACCAACTACTTTTATGTGTATAATGAATGGAGTGTTAAAATATTACTTGGACAAATTTGTCATTGTATTCTAGGATGATATTCTTGTCTACTCCACAACAAAGGAGGAGCATGAGTATAATTTAAGGATGGCACTACATGTTTTGAGAGAACACCAATTGTATGCCAATTTGAGAAAGTGCATTTTGTATCAGAAGAAGATCTATTATTTGGGCCACATTGTCTTAGAGGATGGCATAGAAGTGGATCCATAAAATATTGAAGCAATTAGAGGTTGACCAACCCCAAAGAATATTTAAGAGGTTAGATCATTTATGGGTCTAGTTTGTTATTACATGAGATTCATTGCAGGTTTCTCCAAGATTTCACACCCAACCACCTCCTTGCAAAAGAAAGGAATAAAATTTGAATGGACTACCAAGTGTGAAGAGAATTTTTAGCACTAGAAGGAATTGTTAACCAGTGCACGAATTTTAAAGATTGCAGATTCAAATGAGGATTTTTTTGTGTGCATAGATTCATGTAAAGAAGGAATTGATGGAGTCCTTACCCAAAATAGGCATGTCATTTTCTATGAATATAGGAAACTCAAAGAGCATGCAATAAATTATACTACCCATGATTTAAAGCTTGCATCCATAGTTCATGCACTAAAAATGTGGAGACATTATCTCATGGGTAGAAACTTTGAGCTAAGAATAGACCACAATGGTCTCAAATACTTGTTTGGACAAACAACACTAAATGGCAAACAAACTAGATGGATGGAATTCCTGAGTGAACATGAATTTGACATCAAGCACATCAAGGGAAAAGTAAATAAAGTGGTTGATGCACTCAACAAGAGGGTGCATGAAATGCATTCTATGGCCATTAACATGTACATGATATATTTAAAAGGTAGAATTTTAGAGGCTATAATAACATACTGACACTATATGCAAGTTAAATAAATCTTACGACGGGGCAATGCACAACATAAATTTAAAGACTATAGGTTGGATGAGGATGAAATCCTCTTGTACAGGAACAAATTTTATGTTCCTAATTCTCAGGAGTTGAGAAATTTAGTTTTAAAAGAGATTCACAATGTGCCATATGATGGATATCGAGGGTATCATAAAATAATTATGGTTATAAGAGTCCAATACTTTTGGCCTATTATGAATAAATATGTAGTTGATTTTATTGCTAGATGCATGGAATTTTAAAAGGTAAATGTTGAGCACAAACATTTAGCCGGGTTGCTACAACCATTACCCATTCTTGAGTGGAAATGAGTTGTTACTATTTATTTCATTACCAAGTTGCATAGGAAAACAAGGAAACATGATTTCATCATGGTAGTGGTGGACATGCTTACAAAGGTTGCATATTTTGTAACAATCAAGATGACTCACAAGGAAACCAACATTGCAGATATTTACATGAAATAAATTGCTAGACTACATGGTGTGCCCAAGGAAATGGTGTTAGACATAGATTCCAAGTTCACTTCCTATTTTTGGAAAGAGTTATTTAAAGTATTTGGGACAAATCTAAATTTTAACATAACATGTTATCTAGAATCATATGGGAAGATAGAGAGGATGAACCAAATAATTGAAAATATGCTAAGAATGTATTTCATGGACATGCCTTCTAGATGGGAAGACTATCTTCATTTGGTTGAGTTTTAATATAACAATGGGTATAAAACATCATTGAAGATGAGCACGTTCAAAGCCTTGTATGGTAGAAAATACAACACGCTAGTGAACTAGAATAACCCAAGATATAGAGCTATTATTGGGGGAAAATTGCTAAGAGAAATGGAAGAATAAATGATAAAGATAAATCAAAATTTAAAGACTACACGGGACATGTAGAAAAACTATGTAGACAAGGGAAAATATCACAAGGAATTCAGAGTGGGAAAGCATGTTTTTTTGAAAGGAAAGGCTAAAATAAGCTCACTAAAATTTGGAAGTTAACCAAATTTATCGGCTAGATATTGCGGTTCGTTTGGAGTCCTAGATATGATATGCTTAGTTGTATACATGCTTGCATTTCCTGCATCCGTGAGAGTTCATATTGTGTTTCTTGTGTCTTTGTTGAAGAAGTATGTGCTTGATCCTAACCTTGTAATTTATTGGACTATGATCCAGGTGGAGCATGAAGGGGACTTTCGGGTGGATACGATGCATATCCTGGAATGGAAAGTCAAATTTCTTAGGAATTGAGCCATCAACTCGATAAAGATCCAATGGACCTACTATGACCTTGAAGACATCATGTGGAAGCATGAGGATGACATGTGACAAGAGTACCTATAGTTTTTTGTAGATTTTTGGGGAAATATGTATGTACATTTGTACATAAGTGTACAAAGACTCCATTTTGGTGTAGATGGAGTTCATGGAGCCACAAATCTGAGATATCCTAGAAATCCTATGATGGAACCTTAGAAGGGAAGTGGGATAACGTAAGGGACTGTAGTGCATAAAAGGAGGTACACTTCCTTGGGTTCTATAGGCTAAGGGGAATAAGAGATTACTAGTTGGAATCATTGCAGGAGTCATTAAACAACAAAATTATTGAGTATTGTGATGTGATATTCTACATATGTATACATGTAAACATGTATGGTGTTGTGCATCGAGGATAATGCAAAATGTAGAGGGAAGGGATTGTAACACCCTATTTTTTATCCCCAATGTGGCATTGTATATTTGTAAATATTATGAATGACTAGGGGCCAAGCGATGTAATATGTAAACATTGTACATTGAAAAATAATAAAAATAAAATACACCATTGACTATAGACAAGTAAGGACCAGAGTAATGGGGGGCTATTATTCCACAAGAGAGGGGGATTAATGGGGGTTTCGAGGATTTTCTGCATGCCTTAAGTTTTAATCCATCTTCATAAATTATTTTTTCATTTATCAATTTATCCATTTGACTTATTAAACACTCAATCATTGAATTCATGTAAGAGGTTGGTGGGTGAGTCAACTCAACTAGTAATGGCAGCATGGGTTGAGTGCAATCATCCTTGGGGAAAGACTAAGAGTCAAGAAAGAATGGGAGAAGAAGAAAATTCGTGTACGAAGGAAGAGAGTTTTTTAGTTGAGCATGAGGTGAGGAAAAACTAGAGTTGAGTGCTAAGAAAGAATAAGCAACCATTTGGAGTGTAAATATAACTTGTTGGAGTTGGAAATTGCAGGAAGAGTTTGGTCGTTATGCGAGTGAGAGAATTCCTATTGAATAAATTACCTAAGAGAAACTGATATTTCTATTTTGAGAACTCCTGTTGCAACTAGATTTCCTAGAGCCCCCAGTAGAGAGATTCCTAGTTGGTCTATGCTAAAGCGCTGGAGGGGATGGAGATTTCCTGAGGGATTGTGGTGCAAAGAAGGAAATGCCATCCCTTGGGTTGTGCAGTCTGATGAGGAAGGGAGTTGGGCGGTTGGAAATGTTGTAGGAGTTGAGTCACTATGTTTTAGTGAGTTTTGTGTTGTTTGAGTGGACTGTGGATATCTGTAGGAGGCTTTCTG
Organism: Picea mariana; assembly: GCA_032191745.1. Taxonomy (NCBI): domain Eukaryota; kingdom Viridiplantae; phylum Streptophyta; class Pinopsida; order Pinales; family Pinaceae; genus Picea; species Picea mariana. The sequence continues at coordinate 109,776 of JASDQU010102907.1, read as the reverse complement.
TCCTTGTAGACTCATATCCCTAACTCAGGGGCGACTTGTTGCAGAGAGAATTGATGCAACCGAGCCTACGATCCGGTGGAACGCCCATCGTCTGCAACCGGATGTGTAAAATATTTTTAAAAGATAAGTGTTTTCATCACTGTGTTATTTATTGTTAAGTGTTGTGTGTAAATGTTTCATTTCGATATGTTTTTTATGTTATTTAATTTTTCCATGCATGCTTAAATAATATGCATTCACGGATTTAAAATTATTGCTAACTACATGAACTTGTATATCATGTTATGAATATTTTTTGCATTTGAATCGATATGTTAGTCAATTTAGTAGTAATGTGGCTCAACAAGACAGTTAGGTACGTTACAAAATATTTGAAGGCATGGGAGAAGAAGATCACCTTAAAACCATTTAATTTTCTTTTGCATTACTAATTTTCCTTGCAAATCCAAATAGCACCTTTGCAACTTCGACCTCTTGCTCTGAGAATGTTATCGACACCTTCATGATTAAAATCACAACTAATTAACAATTAGACATAATCCATGTTTTTGGGTATCTGATGCAAGGAGTAGAAATTTGAAAAAACTAGTTGCTCATAAAATAAATCCTTGAAAATACATAAAATAGAATAGGTTACAACAATTATATCTATCTATCTACATTTATAAATTTTGCAGGTTGGGGATTCATTCAAATGGGTTTCTACAATGAATTCAACATAATCAAGCAAGAAAACAAAAAAATGTTGTTAGTTATCCAAAACTTTTAATAATGTGTTTTAGCCTCCCAAAAAACTCAAATCCCAACTCAAAGAAAGTAAGCATACTCACAACCAAAAGAAACAAGACATTTTTTTTTTGGTTGGCTTAGCCACCGATGGGGAGGGCAAGACACTCCAAATCCTTCCATTGCAATTAGGAGGAGATGGCACCTTTGTTGACGCAAAGGAATTTCGAGTTGTGGCGGTAACTTATGAAATGGGCGACGCTAACGATGCTCCTCATGAGATTTCTTCACAAACGTTGTATGTGTAAAAAAAAATCAATACAAGAAACGAAAAAAAAACAATACTTTAAAAAAAATTATACATCAAGGAAACCTCTACCTCCACCACTACATTATGTATTGCGATTCGCTCTGAAATCATTCAATCCACCCACCAGAATGGGCCTTGCTAGAAATCGAACCCAACCCCTATTTCTAACCCAACCCCGCGATAATTTAATTTCTTTTACGCAAAGAGGTTGTGTTATGTGCACTACGCACAAGCACTGACTAAAAATAAATTAACTTGAAATTATTGCATATAAATCGAACAAATTAAAGTGCATGTATGAACATGGTACACCATGTGGAAAGGTGGTCAAAGAATAATGGACTTGATTTCACAGTCAAAATTCTCATTACTTTTATTAGAATAATCGACTTGACTTAATGGTTAAGCTTCATATCTACACCTATACAATATTTGGTTGACTTAATGGTTAAACTTCTTATTAAAAAACTTCGAGGGAATTTGCAACGAAAAGACTTAAATTTGACTATATATGATTATTTTATTAGGTCACTTGCAACGAAATGACTAAATTTGACTATTATTCTATTTTACTTAGCCACGGTGGAATCTGCAATGAAGGTTCTTAGGTTTGACTATGTAATTACTTAGCATTATGGCATGTTAATTTTTTTCAAGATTGTAATTTTATAAACCTGGCGTATCCACTTGAACTATAAATACAGTTCAAAGAAAACTGGTGAGATTCTTATATCAAAAGGAACGGCAGATTAGTTGTGAGAGTTTGGTGTCATCCGATTGTAGGGTTTTCCTTGGCCGGCAGCTCTGCTATACTGTGTTGGAAAAAAAATCGACGGAGGAGCTGTTGATTGCTTTGTTGTAATTATATTCCTCCATTTCAATAAGAAACGGAGGGAAAATGGTGGTGGGAGGCCTGTTCTGTATATACGCACGCTCATCCTTTGGCCTCTCAAGCACCCACTTCGGTTTATTCGTGCCTTCTGCCTGACATTCACGGAACCAGATCGCGTGTTCGAATCCCGCCCCTACTCCACGACCCCCAACCCCGCTTTAAAGATCTCCTCTGGATGCAGATATGGATAAATACAAGCAGCAGCAGCAACACGAATTGGCGTTCAGGTGGAGAAATCCCGTCTCCGCACAAACAGCCGCAACTCCCTCGGAGAAGAGGACGATTCAGAGGTCGTCCGCCCCGGCCGGGACTCGAACCCCGGACTCCGTGCAAAACCTACGCCAGAGGCCCCAATTTGTCGCCCCGGCGGTCGGTGAACGCAAAGAATTTTGTCWATTGGCGGCTGGCCTGCTTGATGTCTTATGAGTATCTTACTCGCGGGACACTGCTGGGAAGWCCGCGGCCGCCGCAGGATTCGAAGTCCAGTTATCATGGAATTAACGATAAATCGAAGTTCGAGTCCGCCTCTCTTGATCAGGATGAAGATGAAGGCAAAAGAAAGAAAGAGACGCTGTATCATACACTCACGGATTCTATCCGAGCMGGCGACGTCCACCTCCCCGGTATTGTGAACCCTTCTCAGCTGGTGGCGTGGCTTGGGTTGGACTGATAAATATCCATACTTCCTTCGTCATCCGAAATAATTTAGAAAGGTTATTAGTTTTGAAGAATAAATAGTCTTTATTATGTTTTTTTAATAATAATATCTCTTGAAAGATAGTCTCATGCTTCTTCTTGTCTTCAAGAAATTTATACCTCATTTTAGTGCTTGATGGATTAACTTTTGTTAGATACAATTATGTCATATTGGGCTGTAAAATATCTTAGTACTCTTGTTGCAATTATTAAGTTTGTTAACTTTTTCACTGTGTGAGATGCATTAACTAAAATAACACAATGGATTGGGGTTTTTAAGGCTAGTTAACTAAAATAACACAATGGATTGGGGTTTTTAAGGCTAGTTCTGTTACAGGTGGGAATGAGCCTTGAGGTTATTGATTGGATCATGGGTTGTGTCTCCTCATTAAATTATGCAGTTATGTTAAATGGTAAGCCTACACCTTTTATCAGAAGTTCAAGGGGGCTAAGGCAAGGGTGCCCTTTGTCTCCCTTAGTGTTTCTTTTAGTGATTGAAGGCTTGAGTAGAGCTATTAATGAGAAGGTAAGAGAAAAGGAACTAGAAGGAGTATCAGTTGCTAGAGGGCTTTACATTACTCATCTAATGTTCGTAGATGACGTGATTTTATTTGGTAATGGTAAGATATTAGAATGGGAGATCTTAAAAGGAATCCTAGACTTGTTTTGTAAGGCAACTAGAATGGCTTTTAGCCCACAGAAATCCTCTTTTCTTGAAGCGGGTTGGAAGGAAGAGGAGTTGGTTATGCTGAAAGGGCTCTTGCCTTTTGAAGTGAAACCAATTGAGGAAGGTTTTAGTTATCTTGGCTGCTTTCTGAAACCAAACTGCTACTCTAGGATGGATTGGATTTGGCTAGGGAAGAAATTTGAGAAAAGGATCGCTAGTTGGAGTCATAGGTGGTTGAGTTTGGGGGGTAGAGTTACTCTTGTAAAAGAAGTCCTGGAAAGCATTCTCGTTTTTTGGCTGTCAATAGCTAAAATCCCTAAAAGTATTTTAAATACTATAAGAATAAGGATGTTTAGTTTTCTTTGGACGGGGAAAAAGACAAAAGAAGGGATCCACCTGGTGAGATGGAATCAACTAGCAAAACCAAAAAAGTAGGGAGGGTGGGACATAAAGAATATTTACTCCTTTGGGAAAGTGTTAGCAACAAAGACTTTATGAAGATGTCTTATGAATCAAGGTTTGTGGCATGAGGTGATAGTAAAAAATATCTCAAAGAGAAGTCAATAGTAGAATGGTTTAGAGAGGGAAGGAAACATTGGATGAGTACTTCAAACACTTGGAAAGCACTTATCACTTCAGTGCCCATTATTATTGACTGGCTAGCTTGGAAGCCTAGTAATGGTAAAGACATTAGGATTTGAGTTGATCCACTGATAGGAGCTCAAACTTATTATAAACTATCTAGAAATCTGGTATTGGAATTGAAGGCTAAAGGTATTAAATTTCTGGCTCAGGTAGGGTCCCAAGAAGGGGAGCTTAATATATTTCATAGATGGAAAAAGGTAGAGGATCTAGGGCTGGAAGGAGAGTTTCTGTATGAATGGAATAATTATATAAAAGGGCTTGTAGGTTCAGGGATTGAGATGAATAATGATAAAGATATATTGCTTTGGTCATGGGACACAAAATTTGGTCAGGTCTCTGCAAAACAAGCTTACAATATTCAGATGGAAAACTTAAATGAAGCTTCAGCCTTATGGTACTGTGAGATTTTGGACTGGATGCTACCCCTTAAAATTAAACTTTTTGTGTGGCTTTTACTTGAAAACAAAATACTTACTTGCGAAAACTTATCTAAAAGAAGTTTTGAGGGTCCTAGCAGGTGTGTCTTGTGTGGGATAAGCGAGGAGAATACAAATCATATTTTTGTGGAATGTAGGTTCACAAAGGACATATGGATTTATATTCTGATGAAGCTAAGACTTGAGAGCAGCTGGGAAGGAGAGAAGTTGGGATTTTGCTATGAAAATTGGATAAAGAAGAAGGAAAACTAGAAAGAGCTACCTGGTTTTTTATGCTGGGAAGTGTGGAAACAGAGGAATTTAGTTATTTTCAAAGGAAGCCAATTAGCAAAGAAAAAGTCTGTACTAGAATTCTTCAGGATATGGGTGAAAAACTGTTTTCTAAAAGCATCAAGAATGTAAGGATAGATAGGCCTCCTTTGTTGGGTTGGGATCTAGTTGTTGGTTTTTTTGATGGGGCATCCCAAGTCAGGGGGGAAAAGTGTGGGGTGGGAGCTATCTTAAAATGCCCAGCGAAGGGTACTTTTAAAGTCATGATGAATTGTGGGAAGGGGACAAATACAAGGAGTGAACTGTTATCTTTGTGGTGCATTCTTTATTTTGCTACATATTTAAAGATAACACAATTACAGTTGCTTGGTGATTCAAAAGTGATTGTAGATTGGTTTAATAATTTAAATGATTTACAAGTGTTATCTCTGGGGCCCTGGAAGACCAGAATTAGAAAGCTGAGCCGAAACTTTTCACATCTAAAGGAAAATCATATTTTCAGATCATATAGTAAGGATGTTGATCAGCTATCCAAGGCAGCTTTACTACTTGAGGAAGATGGTATACACTTTGCTAGGATCAATGAAGGTGAATCATAAATTTTTGAAAGGTTAATATTAAATTAAAGGGGCAACAGAAAACAGGAAAGAGGTGGATCTCTTAATGTTTTTTGTTTTCTATTATGCTGGATATCTAGCTATTGCAATCGAAAGCAATGCTATTGGAATTGTATAAGAACTGTTTTAATTTTGCTCTCTGGCCTTGTGGTGGAAATAATTGAATTAGGTGTTTTTCCTGGTCAAGGAGAGAAGATCTGAATTATTTTGTAAAAGATTGAAAAGACCTGTTAAGATAATATAAGTCTTTTTTTTACTGAAAAAAAAAAACTAAAACTACAACATTTACTTATTTACTTATGGGAGAGAGGCATGACATCATAGTAGGAATTAGACATGCGCAAGTGGTTGTCTTCAATTTTATATTTGGATAATTCATAGATAATAAAGAAATCAATGTTTAACTTAATAATAAACACAAATAGAAAATGTCATGCTTTGATTTATCCAAATTCCTCAAAGAATATTAGATTCACTTTACATTATCTAATCCCCAAAAATGCATAAGTTGTACATAGTTTGAATACTATCTTGGTTAATATATTTAGTTTCCTAATAGAATTTGGATTTAACCTTGTTTAAAGATTAGTTTTAAATAACATTTACAATTTCAAATAACCTTACTTAAAAATGTATATAAAGAGATTTTGATTTCTCAAAATTAATCAAATTATCAACTAGTGTAGATTCATATTAACTTTGGATCTAGCTCAAAATTGAGGAAATGTTTTCACCTCAAGGGATTTAATCCCTCTATGATCATGATAGATCTGGAGTTAAAATGGATCTATGTGGGTTCTTAAGACACACACACACATGCGTTAAATGTTTTAACCAAGATCCATCTTTAACTCTGAATCTGTTATGCTCCGAGATGCATCAAATCTTTTGAGGTGCAAATACGTCACATGTCAACTCCATGTTGAATACATAAAGAATGCAATGCCTCTCATAAATATTTGTTACCCAATTAATAACAAATAAAATCATAGAGTTGGTGACCGTAGATTTTGATTTTGAGTTAGTTTAAAGGAAATTCGGAGCTTATAATGGATGGTTAAAAAGATAAATCGAAAGGTTTTAAGTGTATATGTACATAGCTTATTCAAAATTGAACTAGCACAAGAAGCGAATGGAGACCACTTCATTCCTTTTCATATTCATATCAATAGGTTGTTGGAATTTTTGCCCCATTTGAACACAACACCAGGGTTCAATCACACGAGTATCATGATATGAATGTCCTCTACCTCTAATCACAAACTTTCTCTTCTTCTCATTGATTGATTAAATGAGAAGGCTATGTGGAGGGAGAAGATATATTGAGTGAAGATAAATTCTTATCCTTACCATCCATGGACATTTGTTTTCAAACTCAAAAAACTTGATCATGTGATTAGTTTACATTAATTAATTAATTAATTAATTAATTATATATATATATATATATATATATATATATATATATATATATATATATATATATAA
>JASDQU010102907.1:75836-86169 GCA_032191745.1 Picea mariana | reverse complement strand
AAGACTAGTTGACTAATTAACTCAACTAGGTGGCAGTTCACTCCTGTAACTGCCTGAGAGACTAGAATAGGTGGAAGTTCACTCCCATAACTGTTGGTGTGTGTCCAGATCACTCTAGACCACCACTATGGTGACTTGGTTCACCTCAATTTAAACTCATTGAGTTATACAGAGTATATCATGTGTAAATTATTCATTATTCACAACGATTAATGAGAATTCTTTCCATTCTTTCTTTCCTTCTTCTTCTTTTTCCAATTCTCTTTGCAAATGCGTATCATTGTTTAGCTAGATCTATTCTATGTAGGTGAACACAATTACAGAAGGAGGTGTGACATAGGTGGAAAATGATATGGGTCTAGAGATATCCTCATGAGAGTAGAGAGTACACCACGAGCACACGAGAGAAGGGACAACCAAAAGACCACACCATGGGAGCTAAATGTCATCCAGGAGGGAAGGACGAGAGCCAAGGGGGGGAGAGATGAATGAGGTAAAATGAAAAGGAACAAGGGGAAATGACTGATGAGGGGATAGTTGGAGGACCAAAAAAGCAGCCACATGTTTGTTAGCATGAAGGTTGAGTTCAAGGCCTTTAGGGATACAATACCAAGGGGACATGAGGAAAATTGAACTAAGAGCATAAGGAACATAGCTATAACTTGTGTGTCCATTTATTTTTTGTAAACCAAATTCCCCATTTACTCCTTTGTTTTCCATCTCATCTAGCAAGGAGTTTTTTTCTCTCTTGAAATGCGAAAATGAGACTTGGTTGAATTCCTTGATAAGGATTTGAATACAAACAAATATCTCTTTTAAATGAGCTTCATAGGGAAGGGAGGAATGAATTAAATGTCAGATTGTATTTTTAGAATCTCCCACGATTGTCAGTATTTTTATACTTTTTGATCTAGATATATGTAATCCTTGTAGAAGGGTTTCGTGGTGAATTCTCCTTGCAAAAAGGTGAAATCCATCTTGGATCGACTTTCCTTAGATCTAAGACAGAAGGAAAACAAATGGACACTAACTTCCCCTTAAGAATAATTTATATGTTCATTAATGAAATCAGAAGAGAGAGAGAAAGAGGAAAAGATAGATGGCTTACCTCTTTCCTATAGGTTTTCCTCATTGCTCCAACTGTTGAACTTGATATCGAAGCTCCTAGTATGGAAGTATCCCTCCTACAAGAGATGAGACAATCCTCTTCTGCTACTATATATCATTATACAAAATTAGATTTATCTATGTTGGACTTAAACAAGACAAAGGTAAACATTCATGAAATGAACAATGTAGACATTAAGAAAAATAGGCCAAGTTATATAGTAAAAGTGGAAAGAATGGAATATTTACAACCTCAATGATGATGTTACAGCAATTCCTCCAATATCGCCTTTTCCCAACCCCTTTATGTGATGCAGGAGCATCATCAACACAATTAATGAGGTGTGGTGGAAGATGACTCAATGCACAACGTAGCACACATTAACTGGTTTGGATTCCAAGGAAGACACAACATTTAAATTTTGAAACCTTTGTAATTAAATATCCCATGATATCTAAAGACCAGATTCATTGTATCTACTATAGAATTTTTTAATCATAATTAAAGTCTTTTGTACAATACAAATTTTGAGAACTGACTCATATATGAAATTGTAAGTGTGAATTTATTTTAATAAGCTTAGTGATAGGAATGTCTTTAATAATATGTGAAAGCACTAGATCATCCTGGGATGGAAGGCTCAAGAATCCAATTCATGTATAAATCAATGTAATCTATGCTAAAGTAATTTTTGTTGAAATGAACAATAATATTCTCAGATTTCTCGAGAGAGAGAATGTAAAATATGTTTATGTTCTTTTGGGAATTGAATAGATACTGTGTTATTGTATTTCTGCATCAATGTGTGTGCATGATGTCTGTTTATTGAATGATTTTATGATTATGTTTAAGTTTCAATTGTTTATCTTCTGGTAGTCTTCATACAAGGAATGCATGTTAAAGTTTATGCTATTATTAGGTTACCTTTCAATTTACTAGATAACAATAGCATAGATAGGATCAGCGAGAGAAACATAATCACAAGAGTACACAAGCATTTATCCTAGGAAACCCTCAAGGGGAAGAAAACCCAGCAAAACTTCCTTAATAGATAGCCAATACAATTCCAAGACAATGAACCAAGCAATACAAAAATTCCTCTCCCAAGGATGCGTCTCTCTCTCTCTTCTTTCTTCCGGCAACTAGTAACTGCAGCTTCCTTCAATACTTGTGCACTAGATGAGTGAGTTGAGTGTGTGTCTAAATGAGGCGCTAGCCTCTCTTATTTATACAATTCTAGCACATGTGGAAGTGTCTCTTCACTGGCAAGGCCGACTTCTTCTTCAGGGTGGTTATAATCACCTTTAATATATTTTGGGGCCTCTTTAATATATTCTGGGGCCGAATTCTTATTTAGCCTATTACAATTAGGGTTCGACCAATCTGCAAAAGGGGATTTGGTCATTTACAATACCCAACATCATCAATCCACAAAAGGGGATTTATCTAATCAATAATAAATATATTTTATCTTTATCCACAAAAGGGGATAAGAATATTCTTTGCAGTTACACAATATTTTAACACTCCCTCTTAACAAGAAGGATATTCTTTATCTTTTGAAAGGTCACTAGATGTCAACATCAAATAGGTAGCAGCATCCACTAGATAACATCATCAACTAGGCAACATCATCAACTGGGTAACATCATCAACTGCATAACATCATCAACTAGGTAACATAATTAACTGGATAATTGGAGGCATCCACTTGGTCATCTGGCATCATGATCATTGACTGGCATATCTATAAATCATCAGGATTTTTGTTCTATTTATCTTCGCACAGAAGATACTATTTCTTTCTTTCATCTTCATGCAGAAGATACTTCTTTATTATCTTCACACAGAAGATATCTTATCGTCACACAAAAGATGTCTCATCTTCACACATAAGATATTATATGAGTTTTTCCTTTCCTTTTATGCTCTCCCTTCTCTTGTAGTCATATATCTCACCCATCCACTGGGGAGGACTACTACCATAGCTTCACTCCTAGTCATCCAACATGAACTAGAGAAGCTAAGATGCTAGCCTGGGTAGGACTAGACTCCCTTTCCATGATCCACGTAGGATCACGACACAAACCTCAAGACCCAACTAACCATTCCACATGGTCAATGTTTGTGTTCCAGGCTACTCCATCCTTGGCCAGAGGAGAGTATCTTCCCACTGCCCCTTGGAGAAACATCCACATTCCTCTCTATGAGGGTGGTCACACCCATCTCTATGAGGGTATTCTAGCATGTCCCTAGAGTATCCAAAACTCAACACTTGGACAGAGGCCAACCTTGGCAAATTTCTCATTCCCCTTCTCTACGAAGGTCTCTTCTCTTTTTCCTTCTCTACGAAGGTCTACCTATGGTATTTCTCATTCCTTCTCTACGAAGGTCTCTTCCTTCTCTACGAAGGTCTAGCTATGGGATCCAAAAAATATTTTGTGGTCCAAAATATTTCAATGGTATAATACCATGCTACCCATCTATTGGGCAACATCCATCTACTAGATAGCTTTCATTTTGATCAAAATATCTAGGCACCATCCATCTGATTTTCTAACTGCATCAAATCACAATCCTCTATTTCAAACTCGGAGACATAGATCCCTCTTGCACCAAACTGATAGTTTATAATCATCATCCTTGAAGTTTTCTTCTGTAATATCCTAGGTGCCTTCTTGAATTCTCATATTTCTTTCTTTCTATCTTCATACTAGATCAACCTGCTCCCTCTGCATCTATAAGAACGGTACTGGAGCAACCTATAGTTACCTACATCTCATCCACTATATCTGAGTATCCATCTTTTTCTTCATCTTGAATATTTATGTTCTGCATCTTTAGGAGCCTCCTACTCCTATATAAATATTGGATATTGTCTGGTCTTTACTAACTGTCATCATGTCATACTTCCTTCTCGTGATGTCTACCTTCTGCAAGTCACGGCATAAGTTCTTTCTTCCAAGACTTGTAAATTTACTTACAATATGCTTTCTTTGTCACCCTCATGAGTGATCATACATGAAATAAATATTTTATCTCTTTCTTCATCCTCTTCTTTGATACTTCCTTCATAAGTCTGCATAGACACTGAAATAAAATGAGGTTAATTAACATTCTCACAAAAAAAATAACTTGTAATGAGAAGGTATTAAATTAAACAAGATACTAAAAATAAACATGAATACTTATCTTTTGTTTTTGTGTGGGGAGGCTCTACGGACTCCACCATTTTCTTTCTTTATTCAAATCAACTATCTTCAACTTAAAGTACATAATCCTTAATTTATGCTAGATCTTTCTTTGAGGGAGGAGATTCCTCTTCTTCTGCTACATGTGCTTGATACTTTCTTTTTCCTTTTCCTTGAGGACAGTCATAGGAAAAGTGTCCCAACTTTTGACAGTTGTAGCATCTAATCTTTGAAACATCTTTCTTCTTGTCTGGAACTCTTACTAAGTTAGCTTCTTTATTGTTCTTCCTAAAGGAACTTCTTTTTTTCTTTTCAGCTGTAATAGCTTCCTCTTCATCGACAATTAATATCTTATGTTGGTCTGCAAGTCTATATTATTCGTGTGTGCAATATGCCCATAACTTATCAAACTTGGGTAACTTGGTTCTTGCACACACTCCTTGTACAAAAGGAATCCAAAATGTTGGAAACCCATTGAGGGTTGTGGTTACAAGATCCTTGTCACCAATGACATCTCCAATAGCTGCAATATGATCTCTGATTTGAGAAATTCTCATAAGGTAGGATGTGACAGATTCTGAGTTTTCCATCTTCATATTATGAAGCTGATTTCTTAAGGTAAGATTCTGGCTGATGTCTTTTCTTTCATATAACCTGTTGAGTGCTTCATACATTTTCTTTGCTTTCTATTGTTTATAAATATGAAGGATCAAGTGATCCTTTATTGAATCTGACACGATTCTCTTTTATTTATTTTCATTCTTCTTATGCTTGGTCTTTTGCTCTTCTTCATCTGGTTCTAGTACACCGACTGTAATATGTTCTAGGAGATCATTCTTGTTTAGAATCATATGCAACCTATGCTTCCAAGATTTGAAGTTTCTAGATCCTTCCAGCCTATCTTCTACCCTCATGCTAGTAGTCATTCTTTCTTGCAGTAGAAACCCTAGCCCTTCGGGCTATAGAAAATAAAAAAATCAAATTTCTTGAATCTGAAAACTAAACTTACCAAAAGATGCGCTGGACTGAGGCGAGTATGCTGGTACAGTCATATTTATGAAAATCCAAACTTTACCACTTCAAACTTGATCTGTGGATTTTTGGACTGGTGCTTCTGGTTTTTTGGTACTTCTGGTACTCTGGTACTTCTGGTACTTCAGGTACTCTAGTTTTCTAGTACTTCTGGTACTTTGTGAAAACTAGGGTTTCACTTTCCGGGAGATCTAGCCACTGAAAATGTGCACTGAAGATGCCAAAATCTTCCTTGAGGTAGGGCGCACCTTTCTAGATGGATTTGAGGCTAAAAACCTTCTTTAACAAAAAACCCTAATTTTCATGTATGGCAACAGTGATGTTTTTCTTTTTCCTATGAAAGATGCTCTCTTTAACTTAGCTCTGATACCATGTTAAATTTTATGTTATTATTAGGTTACCTTTCAATTTACTAGATAACAATAGCATAGATAGGATCACTGAGAGAAACACAATCACAAGAGTACACAAGCATTTATCCTAGGAAACCCTCAAGGGGAAGAAAACCCAACAAAACTTCCTTAATATAGATAGCCAATACAATGCCAAGACAATGAACCAAGCAATACAGAAATTCCTCTCCCAAGGATGCACCTCTCTCTCTCTTCCTTCTTTCGGCAACTGGTAACTGCATCTTCCTTCAATACTTGCGCACTAGATGAGTGAGTTGAGTGTGTGTCTAAATGAGGCATTGGCCTCTCTTATTTATACAATTCTGGCACATGTGGAAGTGTCTCTTCACTGGCAAGATCAACTTCTTCTTCTAGTTGGTTATAACCACCTTTAATATATTTTGGGGACTCTTTAATATATTCTGGGGCCGACTTATTATTTATCCTATTACAATTAGGGTTTGACCAATCCACAAAAGGGGATTTGGTCATTTACAATACTCGACGTGATCAATCCACAAAAGGGGATTGATCTAATCAATAATAAATATATTTTATCTTTATCCACAAAAGTGGATAATAATATTCTTTACAGTTACACAATATTTTAACACTCCCTCTTAACAAGAAGGATATTCTTTATCTCTTGATAGGTCACTAGATGTCAACATCAAATAGGTAGCAGCATCCACTGGATAACATCATTAACTGGGCAACATCATCAACTGAGTAACATCATCAACTGGATAACATCATCAACTGGTTAACATCATTAACTGGATAACTGGAGGCATCTACTTGGTCATCTAGCATCATGATCATTGACTGGAATATGTATGAATCATTGGAAGTTTTGTTCTTTTTATCTTCGCGCAAAAGATACTCTTTCTTTCTTTCGTCTTCATGCAGAAGATACTTCTTTCTTATCTTCACACAAAAAATATCTTATCTTCACACAGAAGATGTCTCATCTTCACACATAAGATATTATATGAGTTTTTCCTTTCCTTTTATGTTCTCCCATCTCTTGTAGTCATATATCTCACCCATCCACTGGGGAGGACTACTACCATAGATTCACTCCTAGTCATCCAACATGAACTAGAGAAGCTAAGATGCTAGCTTGGGTAGGACTAGACTCCCTTTCCATGATCCACGCAGGATCACGACACAAACCTCAAGAGCCAACTAACCATTCCACATGGTCAAGTTTTGTGTTCCATGCTACTCCATCCTTGGCCAGAGGAGAGTATCTTCTCGCTTCCCCTTGGAGAAACATCCACATTCCTCTCTACGAGGGTGGTCACACCCCTCTCTATGAGGGTATTCTAGCATGTCCCTAGAGTATCCAAAACTCAACACTTGGACAGAGGCCAACCTTGGAAAATTTCTCATTCCCCTTCTTTACGAAGGTCTACTTGTGGGATTTCTCATTCCTTCTCTACGAAGGTCTCTTCCTTCTCTATGAAGGTCTAGCTATGGGATCCAAAAAATCTCTTGTGGTCCAAAATATTTCAATGGTATAATACCATGCTACCCATCTGTTGGGAACCATCCATCTACTTGATAGCTTTCATTTTGATCAAAATATCTGGGCACCATCCATATTCTTTTCTAACTGCATCAAATCATGATCCTCTATTTAGAACTCGAAGACATAGCTCCCTCTTGCACCAAACTGATAGTTTATAATCATCATCCTTGAAGTTTTCTTCTGTAATATCCTGGGTGCCTTCTTGAGTTTGCATATTTCTTTCTTTCTATCTTCATATTGGATCAACCTGCTCCCTCTGCATCTATAAGAACGGTACTGGAGCAACCTGTAGTTACCTACATCTCATCCACTATATATGAGTATCCATCTTTTTCTTCATCTTGAATATTTATGTTCTGCATATTTAGGAGCCTCCTGCTCCTATATAAATATTGGATATTGTCTGGTCTTTACTAACTATCATCATATCATACGTCCTTCTCATTCTGTCTAACTTCTACAAGTCACAGCATAATTTATTTCTTCCGAGACTTGTAAATTTACTTACAATATTTTTGTTCTAAGGCTTTTGCGACCATTGTTTTGATCAGAGAATTATTTCGGATTAATCACATAGGTTTTTTGATTTTCGACATTTCGGACCAAACTAGTGTGGTCCATCATCAGGAAAACGTTTGTGAGAAATGAGTGATCATACATGAAATAAATATTTTATCTCTTTCTTCATCCTCTTCTTTGATACTTCCTTCATAAGTATGCATAGACACTGAAATAAAATGAGGTTATTTAACATTCTCACAAAAAAACTAACTTGTAATGAGAAGGTATTAAAGTAAACAAGTTACTAAAAATAAACATGAATACTTATCTTTTGTTTTTGTGCGGGGAGGCTCTATGGACTCCACCATTTGCTTTCTTTCTTCAGATCAACTATCTTCAACTTAAAGTACATAATCCTTAATTTTTGCTAGAGCTTTCTTTGAGGGAGGAGATTCCTCTTCTTCTGCCACATGTGCTTGATACTTTATTTTTCCTTTTCCTTGAGGACAGTCATAGGAAAAGTGTCCCAAATTTTGACAGTTGTAGAATCTTATATTTAAAAAATCTTTCTTCTTGTCTGGAACTCTTACGGAGTTAGCTTATTTATTCTTCTTCCTGAAGGAACTTCTTTTGTTCTTTTCATTTGTAAGAGCTTCCTCTTCATCGACAATTAATCTCTTATGTTGGTCTGCAAGTCTATATTCTTCGTGTGTGCAATCCGCCCATAACTTATCAAACTTGGGTAACTTGGTTCTTGCACACACTCCTTGTACAAAAGGAATCCAAAATGTTGGAAACCCATTGAGGGTTGTGGTTACAAGCTCCTTGTCACTAATGACATCACCAATAGCTGTAAGATGATCTCTAATTTGAGAAACTCTCATAAGGCAGGATGTGACTGATTCTGAGTTTTCCATCTTCATATTACGAAGTTGATTTCTTAAGGTAAGATTCTGACTAATGTCTTTTCTTTCATATAACCTACTAAGTGCTTCATACATTTGCCTTGTTGTCTGTAGTTTGGATATATGAGGGTTCAAGTGATCCTTCACTGAATCTTACACGATTCTCTTTGCTTTCTTTTCATTCTTCTTATGATTGATCTTTTTCTCTTCTTCATCCGGTTCTAGTACACCCATTGTAACATGTTCTAGGAGATCATTCTTGTCTAGAATCATATGCAACCTATGATTCCAAGATCTGAAGTTTCTAGATTCTTCCAGCCTATCTTCTACCCTCATGTTGGTAGCCATTCTTTCATGCAGTAGAAACCCTAGCCCTCTGAGCTATAGAAAATAAAAAAATCAAATTTCTTGGATCTGAAAATTAATCTTACCAAAAGATGCATTGGACTGAGGCGAGTATGTTGGTACAGTCAGATTTATGAAAATCCAAATTTTACCCCTTCAAACTTGATCTATGTATTTTTGGACTGGTTCTTCTAGTTTTCTGGTACTTCTGGTACTTCTGGTACTTCTGGTACTCTGGTTTTATGGTACTTCTGGTACTTTGTGAAAACTAGGGTTTCACTTTCCGGGAGATCTAGCCACTGAAAATGTGCACTGAGGATGCCAAAATATTCCTTGAGGTAGGGTGCACCTTTCTATATGGATTTGAGTCTTAAAACCTTCTTTAATAAAAAACTCTAATTTTCATGTACGACAACAGTGACATTTTTCCTTTTCCTATGAAAGATTCTCTCTTCATCTTAGCTCTGATACCATGTTAAAGTTTATGTTATTATTAGGTTACCTTTCAATTTACTAGATAAAAATAGCATAGATAGGATCACTGAGAGAAACACAATCACAAGAGTACACAAGAATTTATCCTGGGAAACCCTCAAGGGGAAGAAAACCCAGCAAAACTTCCTTAATATAGATAGCCAATACAATGCCAAGACAATGAACCAAGCAATACAAAAATTCCTCTCCCAAGGATGTGCCTCTCTCTCTCTTCCTTCTTCCGACAACTGGTAACTGCAGCTTCCTTCAATACTTGCGCATTAGATGAGTGAGCTGAGTGTGTGTCTAAATGAGGCTTTGACCTCTCTTATTTATACAATTTTGGCACATGTGGAAGTGTCCCTTCACTGGCAAGGGAAACTTTTTCTTCTGGGTGGTTATAACCACCTTTAATATATTTGGGGGCCTCTTTAATATATTCTGGGGCTGACTTCTTATTTATCCTATTACAATTAGGGTTTGACCAAACTGCAAAAGGGGATTTTGTCATTTACAGTACCCAACATGATCGATCCACAAAAGGGGATTGATCTAATCAATAATAAATATATTTTATCTTTATCCACAAAAGGGGATAAGAATATTCTTTGCAGTTACACAATATTTTAACAATGCACAGTGCCAATGCAAGTGTGTGGAGGTTGAACCTTCTACAGGTTCAGAAGCTCAAGAGAAATAGTGAAATTTTGTACAAAGCAAGTGAAAGGAGTGCATAGGTGACTTTTAAAATTCCCAATATCAAGAGAGTTAGTGCAAGGAGTGTGTGGGCCCATAAATTTTTAAGGATAAAAATTTCAGGAGAGACGCGCAAGTGTGCACCAGGGTTCAGT